>JAANSQ010000892.1:0-18299 GCA_036850885.1 Lepidocyrtinus dapeste | reverse complement strand
ATGTTTAAATGTTCAATTGAATCAAAGGGGACAACATTTTGATAAGAAAAAACTTGCTTTTGCTGAAAAAAGTGACTTCTGTACAATATCATTTCTTTAGCTCAAAACATTTGCATATTGATTCGATATTTTGTGTATCCTCTGCGATCCAAAACTTTTAAAAAAAATTCAATTTTTACAATACGTAATAATAATGCATTTCAAACTTTTAAAACAATGGAAAACTTCAGATTTTTACTGCAAAATATGCACAAGTACGGAAGGAGAATAGGAGATGTGAATGAGTAAAGAGAGAGATTGATGAAAAACCGGTTGGGTTCTATTTCACATTTCACGCAATCATTTTCTTCACAGGTAGGCTATAGGTATACAAATGATGTTTGCAATTTGTGAACACTTTTTTTACAAAATGGGTATAAAAACTGTAAAAGAGTAGAATTTTTTTCGCTACTGCTACCATGTACTATTCAGAATTCAATATTCAAATTAAATCAAACCATCTGCATTACAATAGCATCGGCCATATTCGATTTTGCTAGTTTTTACCCTTTTTTACAATTTTATTAAAAATTATTTTTCTTCAAGCCTTCAAACCTTCAAACCTTCAAATGAGAGGATATTTTTTGCCAGGGTAAAATTCAATTCTACAGAGTTCCTAAATAGCGTATGAGGAATAAATGGCTTATTTTTATACAGGAATTCGATTAAACGATTAGAGCGTATTTTATAAAAGCAGTATTTACTTAATTATGTACAAGAGGTAAATGTACACATTTTAAAAAATTTTAATGTCAGGATAGAATGCCAGGGATTTTCCAGCATTTTATGGGGGGAAATGGGGAGTCAAATCATTACAAAATTTGGGTTTCAGGAGAGCAACGAGATCCATTTCTTGATTTACTCAATAAATTATTCTGAACTGGCTTGTAGGGAATGGAAACAATTTTTGGCACAAAGGACATTATTAACACTAGAAATCGATGATGATCTATCCCTCTACAAATATGGTTCCACTGGAATTACTTACAAACGGTGATCCACTCATCCACCGTACAGTTTCTGCAAGTGACTTGGCAACACCAAATGAACTGACAATGGCATCGGGTAGTATACACTTGTCTAATTGTATTATATCCTCTGCCACAACAGAGCGTACTGCAACTGCCCATCTCCCTCCCCGCCGTTTTGTTACAGATCCTCCCGGAAGTTCCAGGAATGCTGTAGTCTCTATTAGATTCGCAATACGTGGGAGACCTTTCATAATACCACAAGTCAATATTGGCATTGTTCCTCTTTTGGTTTTGTCGATCCCTACGTTTCCTCCGTTGCTTATTGAGTTTCTGCACTCGGCTCAAGGGCCTATTCCCCAGTTCACTTTGGTCAATCATGATAGCCTTCCTGAACTTATTTTTGAGGAACGTCCCTACCCTCCGGAACTCTGGTGGGGAGCGCCAGCACGTCCTCAACTCGCAACTTCCCGAGAGACCGTGACACTTACAGCGTACCTCCATATTGGCAGAGACCGCCTGTCAAAGTTCATCAAAAGTAAATAAAATTAATAGAAAGTTGGGTGCAATCGTAATCTTAATCGATTAAGCTTAAGGAAATTGCAAAGCGTGAAAAAATCAAAGCACGATTTTACTTCTCGTGATGCACTTCGATTCGGAGACTGTGGTTCTGGCTTAGATTCAGATTGAGAGGAGCGTGCGTAATAAAAAAAATCCATATTTCATGACTCCCTTCTCCCAAGATAAAATTTTTTTCTCAGATTGTTTTTTACCAAAGAGGAAGAAAGACTTGAAGGAAAAGACAATAAGTATTTATCTCTCTGCGTGATTATCATTACGATTATGATTACATTATGTAAGATTGCATTCAAATTTCAGGCTAAGAATATGAGGATGAGCGAAACAAAAACAATTTTTAATTAATTTTGAAATCTTCCCATACATCGAAAAAATCACATTCAGAATATTCTGTATTATTCAGAATTAGGATGGTCTACTAGGATGAGTATAAGATCACCCACGTAGATTATCCAAGTGCCCCATACGCACAATATAAAAAGATTTCCAGTAATAATTCCAACATAAATAAATTATTTCGTCTTATGCGCACAAAATGATGAAGATGATATATGTGCGTAATCTTTATTGAAATAAAGCGTGTAGTAACGTGCGGTGTTTGCTACACTCTCGGTCATTTTTATCTTTTGGAGCGTTAACATACCGCGTACAAGCTAAGGCCACACTGACTCCTCCATACACTCCATTCAACTATTCAAGTCAAGTCATCAAGCCTGTTACAAATAATCATTTTGTTGATAATGATAATAATCAGAAACCCTGGAGAACGCTGGATGGGTAGTGGGTAGTAGTTCATCATAATTTTGTCCAGACTCATATCATTGCTGGTCTCCTAGGTTTTGGTCTCCTCTTAAATGATAAAGATATGAATCGGAGTGAAACTCTGGATAAAAATTGCTTATTCCATTGCTCCGTTCCGCCGGATTAAATATGCCGTGACGTAATAATATTAATAATAATGACTCTGACAAACTACCGCAATAGCTTTGAATAGCCTGAGGCTACACGCTTTAATCTCGCATTTCATTACATTTTCCAGCATTTACAGTACAATAGGTACAGTTTGACTTTGGGCTCAGTCATGCGTGAATTGGTGAATTTTATGAGATCGTTGTTGGTTTACAACCATTTTCTGTAAGTACCTAATTTTGTGGTTTGGTTTGGTTTGCGGGTTCAGCGTTCACTAAAACGAATCTACTTTGATTTACATTTTATGCTCTGATTTTGACACCCGGTGTTTCAACGTGGCTGGGGAGGGTTACAAGATGATATATTATCCAATAAATTATCTCTTTGGGAAAATTGAGAGTGAAAAGTCTCCGTTGGTCATAAACTATCGAAGTTTTATATTTCTGGAGTTTATTCCAGGTTAAATATGTACGTTTCTACGAGTTAGATCATTGTTAAATTATTAAATTAATCATTATAAGTTATTTAATTGAGATATAATCCAGTTTACTTCATGAGTGTCCCACACAGACTAAACTCATTCAGTAAAACCTCAACGGTACTCTTTGTGGAGTTCACAGGGCCAAAGCTACCAGCATTCCGAATTTTCAAACATTTCACAGGAAATGCTTTATTACTTTGACCTTTGAAAACTACTCCATGTAATCTCCTCTTAAACTGAAGCAATGAGATGAAAAAACACATCAGTTCTAAGTTTCCCCTATTTTAAAATCTAAGATCTAAGCTAATCCTTGACTTCAAGCTGGAGTGAGATGATTGAGATGTAAAAGGTAATAGAATGGTGTCGGCTAATAACCTAATATCGTGTAATAAACTTTTTACGAAAAGCCGAAACCTCATAATAATCTTCACTTTAGAATACACCGCATTTTTCATTTTTCAATAATCATTTCGAATTTTATTTCTCTCTGGGGCAATGGAAAATGGCCTTCATCATCATAAAAAAAGTTATACGGGTACTTTTAAACTTTTAAACAATGGAGGAGGTCTCTAAGGTGTCCAAATGAATAATAGGAACACGTCCGTAGTATTTACCATTTACCCTAAAAACGTTGCAGTAGGTCTTGCTCTCCGACTTTGTAGAAATCCATCAAAAAACAGATATTAGCCAAGATTCCAGTAATGGAATGACCTGACACTCTAGAATTCTACTAGTTTAGATCATAATTATTACTAGGCTTACCTCCAAACTCCAAATACACTATCATTACACATTTTGCTCATCATCACTACCACCACCACCAACACCAACAAAAAGCCTTACAAAATTACGAGGAAATAGCAACTTCTCAACTCTCAAGACTCGAGACAACCAAGAAGAGAGAAAATGGGGCGGTTTTAATTTACCGTAAAAATGTAAAGGTGCCAAGAGATAGTGTGAAAGTATTTACAGAGTACAACAGTACAAGGTACGTATATTAGACAATACCTTACAAGTACATCCGCGTTTTTTCCTTAAATATTGAAAAAATGGGATAATGATGGTAATAACTAGCACCTTAAGTTTAAAATGGACTGTAATAATAAACGTAATTTTCATTGCGTTTTTTTCATAGAAATTCACTTACTCAGAACGAAGAAGTCAAAAGGGATATGAGTTTTCTCAAAGAAAAAGAGAGATCTTCATTGAAAAGACAAAAGATGTTAGAAAATAGGAAATTAACTTGTCAGTTAGTGTCCTCAAATGGCGTGGCAAGATAAGGCAATATAAGGTCTTCATTGTTTCGTATTGTTGGTGTAAGGAGTGCTATTTGAGCAATAGACCTTTTAAGAGTAGGCTACTGAGGAAAACATAGAAATGCGAAATTACTCAAATTATAGTACCAGAACCACTACAATCTAACACGATCCACCGATGCATACATACCAGAGGTTCACATTCCATTTACTTTTTACTTGGGCTTCTAGAGACTCTAGAGACTGTAGAAAGTATGATGGGATTTTGGCTGAATTGATGATAGAGTTTGGTGTTTGGTGTCTCTACTGAGTGTATTTTTTTATCCTATAACTCTATTCCAGTCTGTGGTAGGTGGGCCACCGCGGAGATAAACTCATTATTTTTCATGTAAAAATTATTAGCTAAAGGGCAATAGGTGCCAAGATACTAGGGAATGAAAAGCTGAAATTATTATCCTACAATCCAAACGAAAGGAAACCAGACCTAGACACGGCATTGGAGTTGGAATGGGTGAGATGAGATATGAATGGAGGACGGAAGAAAAAAGTATGCTGTAATAGAATATTATCATAATAATAGCTTACTGTGTTAAATGAATATATTATCTAGTGTCTAGCTGAAGAAAAGGATGTTTTCACTGTCATTCCATAGCACCGCCATGGCATGCCACCAGCACTTTAAAAAACTTTAAGAGTTTATCCCTAAGGAGGTAGGTACGGAGGATAAATGCATCCTATTAAATAAGCCATTTAGCTTACGATGTAGCCGTTACGCCACGTTGCACGAGAGTTATGCGAATAAAGTGTAATGGAATCTGAGAAATATGTACTGGAGGTTGGAAGTTGGAGGAGCAGTCACTCATGCAGAACGATACAGTACTAGTTTGACCTTTCATGATTAAAAGCGGGTTCGAGATGGGGTTGTTTAAAAAATTAATTAAAAGTACAAATATACTTAACAGAAGCCAAGTGCGTGGCTTGGAGCGGAGAGACATTGGGAAATTAGAGTCGATCAATTGATCATGCAAGTATTTTCAATGAAAATTAATTTTTTGCAATGGATGGAATCCCTTGACACGCAAGAGCAATTATAATCAGTTCTTAAACGTCCAAAAACGCTTTAGTTTTTTATGTCAATTGAGAAAAAAGTGAGAGGAAGCCCAAGGCTGAAGCGTATCAAGTAAAATATTAATTAGTTGAACTTACCACTCTGCCGACTTTATTGTTGTGTACGTTGGTAAGGGCCGGTAAATCATGAGACTTTTCTCTAGAGTCTAGGAACATCTTCGCAAACTTCATCCCGTAATCCATGTTATGCGAGCAGCCAGACCACTTCCATGAAGATATGCTGTTGCTATTGGTATTCCCAGCCTTGCGAAAAATTGCATCATTGTTGCTGTGCAAAGTAATAAAATCATCCGTATAGATATTTTTATTGTGCAACCAGGCCATAAAAATCTTCATTAGATAAGCACTCTACAACTCTACAGCTCTACACTTCCCGTCTACAACTCTCCAGATGAATTTATGACGAGAGGAGTAGGAAACAGACAAATAATCAAAATCAACAATACTCATACTCACCTCTCATCAAACGCGTAGTCGGCTTCTTTTGAAGGAATGTAATTGACTTGGTCATCATACTGAAAGCCGCATCCACAAGACAAGAGTTTTCCTTGGCTGCAAGCTTTGGCCACGGCGTATGCTACTCCTGCAGCTGCGATTGCATGTCCGAATGCGGATTCTCGGTAACCTTAAAAAACATTAAATATTTTTACTACTTTACGCCGGTCTAGTCACATTGCTCATTTTATTAAAACAATCAACCGTATTTTCATCAAGCAAATTTCATCTGACAGGACATGAAGTGAAAGGTTTATTTTTTCAATAAAATTACATAAAAACGAAAAATTTTGCAAATATTTTTTCCCACTGATTTAAGGCAATTGTTACCGATGATTTTACCGAAAAAATTCAAAAGTCCAATTGAAGTATTAGATGGTACCGCTGTTAAATCCTGAGTCCACCCTTAAGAATTGGCCACCCTTAAGAACTGTCTCAGGACAACCCCTTCATTACGCAAGAACTTCATCGGGAAAAGTATCTCAAGTTTAAAACTCGTGAGATATCAGAATTATTCCCTGTGATTATGCGTAAGCTTTTAGCTACAAATAAAAGGGGCATGTTGAGCTCCAGGCTGTGTAACGCCAAGAACAAGAAGTACCTATCATCAGGTAGACTCCTTAAATAATCTACGTTGGAGGCGAGCGAAAGACTTGTCTTCATTAAGTCATTTAAGCTAATTGACCGTCCAAATAATCCCATTAGGTATTAACTCCAAAACCAATCTTGTACTTTCCTCCCAGTCCTACCTGAAACCTTTACCTTTTCATCATCCTACATTCGTATATTTTTTGGATGTTTTCATCATTCCATCCCATTTTAAACATTTTTAACCCTTTTCCTTCAAAAAAAGAATGAAAACGATTAAAACTCCCTCGTCGCTAAACGTTCGAATGTAGTGCTAATAACTCGTAATCAGCGGAGGGAAAAAAACTCTACAAATATTTTCTTTCTCGTTGATTTCGGTACATTGTTGAAAACAAGTAGAAACTGATGAGCCAGAAACCAAAGCCGACCTTAGCCAAGCCGGGAGTAAATACCCTTAAGCCAAACTGCAACTAACAAAGGCACGTCCACAAGAAACACCCTAAATACCAAATTAAGCATGAAATGAGCATGTATTCATGTTCTTCTCCCTGTTTCTCCAAAACATAAACATTTCATGATGCAATCCTGCGAGGAGGTAAAATAACCACCAAACCAACAGAACCACCATGGAAGAATCGTAGAATCGTAGCATCTTCATTTTTTCAGAAAAGAAAGGATAAACTCTTTTTCTTTTTTTTACTGCCGCATATTATGTTCAGTTACGTTGATGATTATTAAATGAGATGTTGTACCAAGTTTAGGCTCTTTGATTGAGGTATACCGCATGCCACCTCACAATCCAAATCTTGACACTGCGGTACCTTTCAAAAACTAAGAACTCCCTCAGCATCTCACACACAGATTTTCAACACAAGGAGCAAATCTAACTCTTCCTTTCTTAAAAAAAGATGAATTTTCCAGCATGAAAAAATCTATTAGGTGGCTGGCATTCTTTAGTGAGCATTTTCAATTCGATTTAATTTCCATTTTCATCAGCTAAAGTCATTCAGGACGTATACGACCTACCTCATCTTCACGATTCAAAGAAACCATATACATTAAAATGCATAAATATTTCTGGCGAAATTTTAATGTTAAGAAATGGTGTTAAAAGCCGTTAAAAACAAATCTTTGTAAGTTAGAATTCAACGTCGTAAACGAATTAGTTCTTGAGGACCCGATACACTGAGGTCATAGGTTTTCATAATATACGGGAAATAGATTTGAAAGGATTACAGCGTATAAAGAGAATAAAATGTTCAAGATTAGATATATAATCTGCTCCTACCCCCACCGGGATATATTTAAATTTGTCAATAGTTTAATTTTTCATAATTAGTAGGCCCAGGGTTTTTGAAACTATAGCAAGCACAAGCTATAGGTTGTCATTCAAAAATATAACTCACCAGTGACCCCTAAACATATGCGTTTACCAATTTGGCCCAGAAGTTACCTCTGTGCCAGGTACTTATGCACTAAATTTGGAGTCAATCGATTCAGGAGAGTGATGGTACGGACAGACGGACGGTCAGAGTAAAATCAATACTTAGCTACGCATGCTACGCTACGTAATAAAATCAAATAGTCATAAAGATGAGGTGTAACTGGACAAATACTTTGGACATGTAAAATGTCGGATTTTTCTCGGCAAAGGGAGACGACATGCGTCCAATTCAATAAATTGGTACAAGCCAAGGTGCGAAAGGAATTTAAAATGATTTTTTAACGTTTTCTCTATGCTTTGTTCACACGGGACAAGAACCAGTAAACTATTTGATACCCATTCCTCGCAACAGTTTACTATCAACAACATCGTGATTAACATTATTTACGGGATAAATGACTCTGAATCGTTTTCCCAATGTGATATAATTTCAAGGCGGCTTACATCCTTACAATCTCCCTAATGACCGCAAGCTACAGAAAAAAATGTGATTCAGCCAAAGCCAGAAAGATCATCAAGTTATGATATAATATGCCCAGAGGATGATTAAGCCCTCAACTGAAAATTGCCGAAAGGGTAAGGAAAACAGAGGTAGCAGATTACAAGAGTAGCAGCTCACTTTACATTTACAACAACTTCATCACGACCGACGCGGTGATCATCTTCGTCAGCGAGTCAGTCATTATAATGCAGATGAGACGGGGTTGGTTTGAGTCTTTGAGTCTTTTGAGCTTTTGGATTTTCTTTGCTTCATGATATTATCATATGATATGATCTGATGATCATGAAACCGAAACGCTTCCTTTAAAATTACATTCAAATTACACATTTCCTTCGTCATTAGCGTCATCAATGACTCATCATCAAACTTGAAAATGATCATAGTAATAATTGTCATTATCATAAAATATTCCTTTAGTGAATCTCCAACTGCCAAAATATTTACATATTTTGTATTTGCCTTAGGAAAAACGTGACTAAATAATACTTTCAATTTGGAGTAATTGCGGAGGCATTGCAAAATATCAAGATTTCACTAGAATCTAAAGACACTAAAGTGCAATAAGATATGCACATTGATTGTATGACCCATTGGGCGGAGAGCTGGTGGACATGCAATTTTCTTCAGAAAGCAAATGCAATTAGGTGAGCAATCATAATCACGTGTACCATGACCTGACCTGGACTAGGAATGGATTGGTCTGGTGCATTTTTACTTTTCTATAGCCTCAAGCTAAGGGAAGGTGAAGTACACAAAGCAACAGTTATAGGATTCAATTGATGAAGTCGTTTCGCAAGATGATCGATGATCAATACTACTGACTACTGAGACTACTCCAATTTCACAACTTATACATGACCCACAACTCTATTAATCGTATGGTTTTCTTTTAATATTTGCATCTCTTTTTTTATTGATTTTTTGACACGATTATCAAGACATTTACCGTATGAGTAACCTTTGCAAATTTTTCGCAATGGTTTCGATTTTCTCCGTCTTCAAATGACACCCCGAGGGTGTAACATAATTCTAGGAAGTTTAGTAGTGGCAAGGGCAATCGTCAAGGGGCAAAAAGTTGAATCACTTTTTACGCATTAGACTCCATGTGCCTAACTGTCTATTTCTCACCTTTTTTCCCTCCTGACTCAGAATAACAATGAGAAAAAGTAATATATTTTAGGATGGAGCATGGACGTAATGCACCTTTCCGAAAAGTATGGTAATGTCATGTCACGTCACACCAATTTCACGGATGAAACAGAAAAAAATATTTGGTAAACGTTTTGCTCACTGTTTCTCATTTTGATTGAGACATTAACAGATGTAAACGAATAGCAACAATTTTTTCAGGGAAAATTAGGGTGCTCGTGGTGGTGGTGGCCCAAAAGGCAAAAATTCCAACTAGCCTTACAGACGCCTCCCATATTTCCTTTGAATAAACTTACAACTTAATTTTTTGTGTCATGTCAGGTAAAGATGTAACTCAAGTAAAAATGCCAATACCAACAATGCTAACAATGTTAACATCCTCTCAGTTCCTCAAGCAAGAACCGTACTTCCCTTGAAGAAAAATTCAATTTTCTTCCCCTAAACAATCGAGCTGTGTGCCAGTATCATTTAAGGTTCACATTCACCCTAATAATATCTTTAATAGAAAGCCATTGTTGTAGGCATTGTTGGGAACAATGCACCTATGACTAATTTCGCATTGTGTACGGTTACATTGTGTATTTATCTATTCTCACTTTACAGTAAAAATAGGAACAATTAGAGCAAAAAAAGGCACAAAAAATAAATGGAGCATCCATATCCATCCCATCATATCCTGAGACACTTTGGAAAAAAATTAGTTTTTCAGGGTCTCCTTCTTCAAAGAAAAAATAACGTATAAATCAGAGCTAGTCACTTTTGGAGGTAATGATGAGAAAAAAGATAAATGCAAGAATTTACTTCTCCAGACTTTGGAGCAGTGTGTGCCAAAGCAAGATGCAAAGCTACAGCCTACACCACACACGGGCTCAGTCAATTGGTTACGCTCTGGTAGGTCAACATTGTTGTAAATTGTGAATTGTAATATCCTTTGTCTACTTTTCCATACAAATTACTAGATGAACATCATATTACCCATTTTATGCAGAATAGACCAAGGTGTACAGCAGTATTAGGGGAACAAAGAGGAAATTACAAGTGGAGTGTAAGAGAGGAGGAGATGAGAATATTTTTCGGTGGGTGATGCGTTCCATGTGATACAACTATGAAATAAAGAAGCCGAACGGACGAAGTGTGTGTGTTGGAGTGTCGGACCACCTTTGATTCTGTTTTTTTTGAAGTGATCATTATCATTATCACTGATACTTTGTATACTTTTTAGCCAGAGATGGGATGGGAATGGGAATATTAAAATCTTTCATATATTAACATTTTAAGGGCGCTCGTAAAACGTAAACGGGCTTATGTCCTGTAACCACCTTCACTTTTCAAAGTTTACATTGTTTCAAATTGATTGGAATATTAAAGCTTGTAATTGCACATGGATTCGGAGAAATTCAATCAGACTTTTTGGAGGTTTTATACGGTGAGGGTAAATAATCCACGCTATGAGAATAAGTGGAAATTTTTCAATAAGTTTTCAAGTTTTCAATGCATTTTTAAGGGGAATCTGAGTTTAACAATCAGATTGGATTCCCTAGTCGTTATGCTTTGAAAGCTGTTGAAATCTACTGGAAAAGTGTAGCGGTGGGCTTTAGATCTTGATGCTTAGCCTAATGGCTAATTTTTGAGTGTTTTTCAGCCTCGCTGCGTAATCAACGAAGCGAGTGGAGATCAAAGGAAAACAAACTTTTGATGATGAATGAATGAAGAGATTGAAAGAGTACGGTACGCCAGCTCATCCATGTAATTCTAATTGCAAGTTTTGAATTATGATTTGAGGATAAAAGATTCAAAGATTCTACACAAGTTATACGTACTTGCAGTTGGAGTGAGTGCTGACAACAATGAAATAATTTATGTGAAGATTTTGTCGGGAGCTTCAGCACATTTTTCAATTTTCGAGAGCACAACTGCAACTAAACTTGAGAGGGATAGGGAGCAAGAGTCTAATCAGAAACGGGAAATTTACTAAAGATTTCCCTCGGGACAGAATGGGACTTTGGAAGATCAACCTTGGCAAAAAAAAATGATGTCTTTTGGGAGATGGAGAAAGTCTTTGAACTTTAATTTCGGTGGGATTACTGAGAATTCAAAGAAACCACATTATCATAAAATATTCATTTTTATTTGATTGCCTTTCCTCCAGATTACATAAAGTCAAATTACTTGAGGGATACTAATATGCAGATGCAAATGGAAAAGTCTTTGAAATCTCCCTAGAGCAAACAATGCAAAGCAAAATATAAAAAAGTTACCTTTCTGAAACAACTGCGTCCCATGAGGATTCACAGATCCTTGTAAGGACGAACAGTTCCAACGATGTTTGGCCATTTGGAAAGCGCACTCGTCAGTAGCCAGCTGAATCCCTTGAATGGCAACTTTCGTCGTTTCCGGTGCCTGTATGCACAAATTCAGTTGTTCCCTTGTAAGTCCGGGGATCGTGTGGCATATCGTATTCGCGTCCTCCCAAATGGACAGTTGCGATTCTAGACTTAAAATACTGTTTACACTGGCGGGTCTTGGAGGGAATGCTTTCTTTTTGGCACTGTTTCTACCCCTACCATTACCCCCACTTCTTCGGTTACTATTGCTATTCCTATTGTTTAAATTGAGATGCTCCTCCGGGGCGATCATTGTCGTCACTCTGTTGTTCTGTAGCTGTTGCTGTTGTTGGTGTAGTCTCCGCGTGAGCAGAGAATTATCCAAAAGTGCGGAGGCTGAGGAGCGCAGCAGGTTCTTGGCATATTGATTATTTATGCCAGTCAACGATCTCACACCATTGTTGTTATTGCTATTACTATTGTCATTGTACAAGAGTCGGTCTCCTTTGTAGGACCCCGAAGAAGAAGATGATGAGGATGAAGACATGGAGAAGGAGCGTCGATTCTCCAGAAATGGATTTAGACTGCTTGAACTTGAACTTCTACTGCTACTACGACTGCTGCTGAAGTTTTCTCTGAAATTTAACGGAAGCAATCAGTTAATAATTTTTAAATTAATTTTAAGGAAGAAGATTTCAGGAATAGGCAGAATACAGCAATTTTTGTCAATTTATCGAGGATATCGATCTTCTGTGACCAATGGAATTCTCTCCTTAAAAAATTAACTCTGCATGAAGCAATTAAGCCATGACGTACAGAAAAATCAAATCTTTTCCTCCATTTGCTTGTTTCGCTTAAGCTCTCGAATCTGCAGGAATTTTTTTTCTGGATTTCTTGTTTTGATATTTCCCTTGAGCGAAAAATCGTGTCTTGATCTGGCCCTATTCTGTCCAGAAAATATGCAAATTAGCTAAATGGTTCGTTTCAGTCCACAAACTTCGAACCACTCCAACTCCTCATCTTAAGAAAGAGAAACAGGTAGCTTTATTGAACCATACAACATGGCTCATCTCTATAGACCAACTACTCCGTAACAATATATTCCTAATCCATTCATTCCATTAACTATTGTTTCGTTTTGACATAAAAAAATCTTAAGAACTTGAATCATGAATTCATGAGCAACGCTTTGCTCGTGGCACAAGTATAAATTCATTTATGCATTTTTGTAAAATGGCAGGAATCACGAAGACGAAACCATGAAAACAAAATTCCGTTGAATTCCCAAGAAACATTTTGTCTGTATGTTCAATTCAGGTATGAAGTTTGCATTTTTTATTAGCTTCACGTCTCCCTGCAAACTGCGAACGTTGGAAGTTGGAATGAGCTCGTTAAAAAATATGAGCAGGATATCGAAGCATCTTGAGTTCTGAAGAATTTTGATTTTTTTTGAGTGAGCAAAGTCAAACAAGGAAAGAAAATTTCGGAAGGTGATGACAGGAAAGATGACTACGCAAAAATAATTGTCAATCCAGCCAAGCATTCCCAGCAACATCTTTTGTTTAAGTTTGAGCACATATCATCCTCCAAAAAATGATTTGGCCAAGTAATAAAACAGAAAGCCTACGCTTTACAATCTCAGTCTCACCCTCGCCTCCCATTTTTAAGAAGATTTTATGACCATCTTATTTGCTTTACAAGCAAATGTCATCATATAAAGTGGCCCTGCAAGGAAACCAACTTTTTTTTTCTGCATTTTTTCTTCAGACTTTCAGAACTTGGCGATTTCATGAACTTTATGAGCTTTTAGGTTTTAGGAAGATAAAGAATGGCAATATCTTAAGGAAGTGCATCTTCCCATCTCATATTTACTTTTTTAAGGAATATCTCAAGATGTTGGGCGAACACTGAAGACAGAGTATATTTGTAATGTTTTCCGAGCAAATATTATGAAAAGACTTTATCTCCTGGGATAATAGAGGATCGTTTTTTATTTACAATTGTTGGTAATAATAATGACGGCACTAATGATGGAGATGAGGCTGAAACGCAGACAAAAAATGATGATATGGTGTAGTTTGGAGTTTGGAGTAAGTTGGTGCTTTAATACTTTTTAACAGTTCAACCCTTTTCCTTGTATCATGCACCTGGTGAAACGTTATCAATGTTTTGAAAAAGACTGCTGTACACTTGTATGGAGGGCTCGTGTATTGTATCTCATTGTTGATACTAGTGAACAGCTCTGAAGTCTCTAGACTCTAAAGCAAATAGATTAAATGTGCTCTTGACTCGAGTTAATGCGATGTTTGAGTCTCGTGAAATGGTACATGACTCATAATGATTATCTTCCTCGTAAAATTCATCGCTGTGTAAATACTCAAAAATAAATACAAAGCGCAAACGTTTACAGTTGAAATCAAAGGAAGGAAATAAAAAGCTGGGATTTTCGGTCGTTATAAATGGCATGATTCTAAGTGAGGATGTCTGAAAAAGTTCTCACAAGTGGAAATGGCAAAGTTTTGGAAATTTAGGGAATATGGGAATCCGGAATACCTGGAATATCCATGAAATTCTAGAATTTAAAAATTTTTGCAAATATTTTCTTACTGTTTTCTGGCAACCGCCATGTCCCAACAGAAAGCTATAAGTAGTAAATGAAGTAGCACCACAAATGACACTTTAAATGTGTTCCTTCTCCTATCCATTCCAAAATATGTGGAGCCCCTGTAACCACTGTAGTTTCTAGAAGTCTTATGATTTCCTACACTCAATTCATGAGCCAAAGGAGTGCAACAGCAATGCCCGCTGGAGTGATCCATCTTTAAGCTAACCCGAACCTTGGAGGTTCCCACGTACACTTAAACCACAAAACAATACCTGGATCTGGGCTTTTCCTTCACATTTGATCTGTACTGTCAATGGGACAACTCTCGGTAGGTTCATTTTCACCTAATTACTGATAACTAAACTATTTAGAGCTTATCATAAATATTACACAATACATTCCATTCAATGCTCAATCCAAACAATCTATTATAGTTTCTGTTTCTAGTATAGTTTTCGGTGGCACAGGAGCACTTGATATGACACTATGGGGCAATATGCTACACTTTACTTTCCCTTCCGAAACAAAGACAACTGCTTCAGAATCTCCTTGTTTTAGGAACTATCTAGCGGAAACAATATACTCCTTTTCAAAATATCTTGTCTCCCCTCCAATTCTTAATATTTGGTGAATGAATGAATCTTCAAATTCTTCCTTCCGATCCAACAATTAAACTGAGCAGACATATGCATCCAATTCAAAATTGAAAACTTTGGCATTCTCTGCAGTGCAAAAGCCGGTTATCTGGTTGGAAAGGTGTACTGTGTACTAATGTAGCTTTGAATTTTCCTCTAGTGAACAATATGTGACAACAGAAGCTTAACCGAGCATCCTCCTTTATCAACTTTTCCTAAACTCTTATACACTGTATCTGATTCACTTTTTTGTAAAAAGAAAGGATATTTATTCATAATAAATGTAACTTTTTTTTTAAACATCTCATCTCATCCCACAGTCACAGTCCTACTCTCCCCGAATGTGAGTATGAGTAAGCTTGGATGTTCTCCTTTGTAAAATATCATCATGGATGTAATGTGCATGGTCTCGAGAGGAAGAAAATGATAAAAATTCTACTGAATCTCTAGAATTTACTGAATTCAAAGCCCATGCAATATGAAATATGAGCGTGTGACTCTACCTTTGCCGATGTAAGCTAATGTGTTGTATTGTATCGTACAATGGTTCGTACACCGAATGAAATGTTGATAATGCTAATGATTATGAGAGGATTTTTCGCGTTTTAACAAAGAGATGCGGTGTGGAGCGGTGCCTTTACTCATATTATGTAGTATTATGTAGAGTTAAGCCGTATAAGCAACACTAACAAGCCTTTTTCTGAGCCGATGCCGAGATGAGGCGCACATCAAGCCAAAGCACTAAGGAAAATCTTGATGTTTATGTTCATACAGTATTACAGTGATAAGTATTGTTAGGACGGTTAGGAGCACACAGATCATCATTTTGATTCTAATGGTAAATGGATACACTTTCAGAAAATGCTCTTGGTTCACAAGAGAAAATAGAGTGGAGAGATAGGCTGAAGGAGATGACGAGTAAACTTAGGAAATGTGTGTGAGGGTGTAAACCACTTTCAGTTGGAGGTGGAGTTTCCCTCTACACTGTACAGTAGAAAGGAAACAAGTAGAATGTGAAGAGAGTCAGAGAGATAAGACCAGACCAAGTTAATGCTTAAGGATAAGAGCATACCGATACTCCAACACTCCGACAGCGTGCGATTTTTTAAGAGAGGATGGGCAGTGGGGCACAAGGAGAGAGAGAGATTTCTGAGGTGAAATTCATACGCAAATTAGAATTCTGCAGGATGTGTTTTCCACATGTGGCATAGATCTTGCCAATTTTGTAGAAAATGAATGAAAGGAAATGAAGAAAAGAGTAATATTTGCTTAGAGACGTGGCATTTTATGGATACGGGGCGAGGGTGAGACTGGCGATATTTTCAAGATTCATTCAAATGCGACATAATAATGTGTTCTATGCAAACACTCATTCTCTCAAGCTAAACCTATTTCATCTTACTTCACACTGTATTGGCTCTGGTTCTGGTGCGGCTAGTACTCAAAAGATACAGAGTGTCAGTGTCAGTCAATATCCTCTAAATTGTGTTTGCTCAACAGTTTAGATCAATTCAAGATGCTGTCATTCACCATTCATTCAGAGTTTCAGAAGCAGTTACAATGATCATGATTAGATGTGATGAGCGGATCAGCGGAGTAAGAAAAGAGGAACGAGTGTTTGTTTTGCTTCGAGATAGAGTCTCTCATCACTCTCGTCGTGTGTGTGCATCTTCGCATGCATTTTGTTTCACAGGTACCTTCATAAACTGTCAGTATTTGTAGTCTACGCTCAATTACACATTCTCATTTGGACGGATTAAAACTAAAAGACGGAAGATGTGAGCCAAGGTGCAACTATTTATGCGGAAAATTTCACTAAAGATAAGGTAGTTTTTACGGATGATAAAAGCTTTGATCGGAGATCGTGGAGCTGTGAATGTTCTTTTCGGTTTTTAGAAAATTCACAGGATTTTAGGAGTAAATGCTTAGTTTATGATGAGCCTCCCTCGGAATTTTAGACATTTATGATACTTGCTAATTTGATTTTAATTAAATAATTAATTTTGTTCCACATTTTGTCAGTTTGTTTCGTTAGAAGGATGTAAGTACGTTCATAACGTCTCCAACAAATTTCAACGATATTTACTCCATCGATGATGATGATGGCTCGATAAACGATAAATTAAAAAGTGATGAAAACTTTACTGGAAAGTTTAGGTTTCTTTGAATGTCTGAAAACTCCCAAAAAAGATCAGTTTTGAATGGAATCGATGATAATGAAAAAAAATGAAAACAGTAATAAAGCTGGATGAAAAGGTGTAATCAACTCTGAAACTCTTTTCGTTCATTTTGAATGAAATTGAAGATCACACAAGTCCGCGAGTTTCGTAAAAGGATAAAGGCTTAATGAACCGAAAATGGGAAATTCTGGGAAAAGGAAAATATTTTGGAGGCTCTTGACACATCTTTAGAAAACACTTAAATCTATACAAATAGATTGTTACAAATACAAAGTTTTGAATTCTAAACGAAGCATATTCTGTAAGGTGGGCTTTGATTGCTAAGATTACAATTATTATCTTGTCGGTTCATCGTTAACCTTCATTTTTGGGAGTTTTTATTAAATAATCCTTTGAAAGTAGGAAAAATGGAACAATATCAAATGACGACGTATTGAGAAAAAATAATTTATAAAATAATAGTAATTTCCTCAAATAAAAGTAAGTTGCGTCTGGTTATTTTTAAACAGATCAGGCTAACAAAGTCTGAACAACCAACAAACAACCGGAAGTCCCTCAATAATCTGCAATTGCCGAAATTTCGGAGGTCTCATCTAAGTTTTGTTCTTAAGACCTCCTGCTTCATTAAAAGAATTAAAAGCGGTATCAAATTCCAATATGACATTGGCTTCATTGTATTATTACAGAATTTTCATGGAGACTTGATTATCATTTACTTACCTTTAATTCGGTATTAACCACGAGAAACAAAGCCTTTTGAGGAAATGGTTTGAAATGCACCATAAGCAAACACAATTAAAATGAGTGACTAATCGAAAAAAGAGATTCCTTCGGATGGAATGTGTGGTCACATCCTCTGGATAAATTCCTACATGCGTACATGCTCTTGGCCTGCATGAGAGGAGAGCGATATCCAATGCACCGCGATCCTGATTCCTAATCCTCCTGAAATAATTTATCGGGCGGACATGATCACCAAAAACATTATAATACCAAAGTCATTTGCTTTAAGCCTTT
>JAANSQ010000891.1:0-18322 GCA_036850885.1 Lepidocyrtinus dapeste | reverse complement strand
AGAAGCAAGCTCCTATTACCGTTACCAAAGTACAAACATGCATCATATATTGTTATTCAGTTTCTTATAGTCTTTTTCTCAATAGGAGGACGTGTTTATTCTGAGAAAATAGACTCACTAGCTGCATTCGCTGTAGTCTTCAAAATAGTTTATCTAAAAAAAATTTTGAACTTTTTTGCCTGCCTCATTTAAAGCTTTTAAACCCTTTGTTTAAAAAAGGTAGTCCTGAAGACCAGGTATTTAAACCAGAGACTTCAAAATAAGCTGAGTTTAAAATGAAAATTTCTTCTTGCTTTTTGTTTTGTCTTTCGTTTTATGTGTGCATAATGCAAACGGAAATAATTGCATTCTTACATTTCGTTGTAGAAAGACAATGGAATCTGTAGGGTATGAATTTTTCGCGACTCCCAACATCTAAGAAAGATTGATGATTAATTTTAAAACTATTCGGAATTTGGAAGGTGCTGCGTGCAGCATTGTAATACACCAATTGAAATCGTCATTATAAAACACCCGCATTATCTATTAAATAATTAATACCATACTTGTTATGCCGCAAAAACCATATGAGCAATTCACAATTTTGGTAAAGATTCAAGATAGGTACTTGTGAAATAATGGAATGTCTTTAGTCCTATACAATAACCTAAGTTGGATACTAGATTAAAGTTCGGATAATTAAATTTCGTTTTCCGTGTAAATTTTTTTTACTCTGAATGGAAAACTGCATTTTTGTAAAATTTTGTATGCATGATGACGATGAGCAATTACTTATGCATGGTGAAAAAATCATGATGATGGTGTCTGGTCGATGACATTCTTATCTGCCAAATGACGCAAAGTTGTAAAATCTATTCTAATAATTTTGGCAGACTCAAACAAAGACTTTCAGAAACGTCTATTTGATTGTAGAGATTGGAAGATACGTGATTAATTGAAACCAAGTTGTAGAGTAATTCTAGAACATAAAACTTCAAGAGTAATTACGACTTGAGATAAATAGGCTTGACATTATTGCACTCATAAACTCGGAAGCATCGTATGATTAAAACAGTACAATAGATTATAGTAAGCTTAAATAATAGCTCCAGTTTCCTTTATTCGTTATTATCAATTTTAACAGCCTTGTTGTCTCCATATTTGGAGTGCAGAATTAAATCAAGGTTGAGCTGTTGAGAATACGAGCAAAGATAAACTTTCATGTTCATATTGGCAGTACTAAAACCTATTGTCAATTCATTCAATTTTTGAATTGTTCTTGGATTGTAGAACCATTCAGGTATTTTATATTTGCTCGTTTCAGCCCGGCTTCCTTTAATCAAATATTCTCCTAGACACGCTGATATGGTTAATGTAGTAGTTGTTAGTGAGGTTTATTGAATCTCTGAAAAACATCGTAAACTATTATCGAGTCTGGTCTACAGTTAGGGGGTCGTGGAGCCATATTGTAGTTTAATTGCTGTCAGTGATGTCACATCGCTGCATGATCAATTGAGTACAGCCAATCATTACTCTATCTTATTTCTGCAAAATTGTGAAAATTATTTTTCCTGCTTTTTTCTAGAGAAATTTTTGAAATTTTCAAAAGGTTGATGCAATAATACCTACTTTACTAATAATTTTTGTTGCAATTCGAGGAATTAGTCGAATAAAAAAGCTAAATAAGCTCCTAAGTGAACGTGTCTTCATGAGCAAATAATGCCATAAAAATATTTCCATTGAACTTAATTTCTTGGCTGTGCTATTTCTATGAAACAATGGATGAGTCTTCTGAAAGTAATACAATTGTTCCTGCTCCGGACGAAAGCCTGCACCCAAGCAAAATTGAAGCAGATGAATTGGAAGTACAAGTAGAGCCAGAATCCGAAATAGTTAGCGAAGAAGTGTCTACAGATGCAACAGAACAAGTGAAGGATGAGATCAAACCAGAAGCCGCAAGGAAAGAAGTTGTAGTAATCGATCCTAAAAGTCGCTATTTTAGTTGTGCCAACGTCTTCTGTATTATTGCGTCGCTGATTGTAAGCGCCTACTTTATTTTTGAACCCCATTTGATCGCCTGGTTGTCGAAAACAATATATCCTGAGGAGACGGATGATTTTGTGCTGAACCTAAAATCCTGCCTGATTCCCAAATTGTATGATGGTCAGAGTGAGCTTCCATTCATATGGGATGTGGACATTAGCCAAACTAAAAATTTGGCTGATGTGGATTTTCGATGTACGCAAACTGAAAAGCTGTCTAGCATTGTGGATGAAGTAATATAAAAATTCTCTTAAAATTCGTCACTGTATCGATAATATTCATAAATATGTAATAAAAGTTTTCTTTGCAAATCTATAGAAATTGGTTCTTTCCCCGAAAATTAAAAGACGAAAATGTTGTTACAGAGAAGTAACACGACCTAACAAAATGGTTTCAGACTTATACGTGGTAAGCAGTGACTGCTACGACATCTTGGAAGAAACAGATGTTTCAGGGAAAGAGTTTATCCTTATGCAGTGCAGAAACGCCAAGAATAAAAGCGTTGATTTCAACACCCACGCCCAAGTTCCAATTAAGCCTACAGTTCAAGAAAAATTGAATTATTGGGAATCGGTTTTGAACGTCACAAGGAATTCCGCCCAACCCTACCCAAGACCATTTAGTGTAGCTGTCATAGTGATAGGCTCTACTTCAAGATCCCATGCGTACAGAAGTCTACCTGACACGATGTCGCTTCTGGAGAGGAAATCTGGGTTTACAGTGATGAACGGTTATAACATAATTGAAGACTGGAGGAAATACTTGTCCTTTGCTAACATGATACATTTGATTACTGGGACGTTGCCGCCTGATGAAAATGATTGGATAAATTTTTGGGATAACGATACCAAACTAATTTCAGACTTTGAGAATGAAAAGTTTATTACTATGTTCATGGACGAATCCAGGAAGATACTCAGGTCAAGTCAGGAGGATCCTTATGAAAAAGACAAGTACATTACTTTCCTCGAGCAGCCAACCGACTACTATATGAAACCTTTTTTGGAGACCCACAAAGAAGCCAATGAAGCGTTGTTCGTAAACAGTGAGACCTCAAAGGTAATCCATTTTTTTTTATAAATCATTGGTACTTTATGTTCCAACTACCTGTTAGTATTTAATAAAATACATAATTTGTTGATTCATTTTTAGCCTTACTGTTTCGGCAAGCAAACAGCCACATCGTACCTACTCCAGCATCTGAACAAGTTTCATAAAAAATTTAGCTCAGTTCCTACCTTCAGCTTTAGTTATTTCAGTTGGCCACAAGCACAGCACGGATTAGAAGCTCTTTCAAAAATGGACAGGACTTATTACGACTTTTTCAAGGACTTTCTCAAGACGCCCCAACTCTTTGAAACAACTGCAGTTGTGGTAATGAGCGATATTGGCAGTTTGAATCACAGCTATTTTAGGACTGAACATGGGATGCTGGAAAACCTTAATCCTCTTTTAATGATTCGACTTCCGGATAATCTCCTCTCCAATAATCCTACATATAAAGAGAACCTGGTAAAGAATTCCCATAGAATCGTTACTTCCATCGACGTTCACAAAACCATCTCAATCTTTTCTGAAATCGGGGTTCCCAAGAGACCGATTTCTACAGAATTTATTCAAAGAAAAATTGAAGAGCGAAAAGAGCGAAACATTACTGGAAGAAATCTCTTTATTTCTGAAATACCAAAAGAACGGACATGCTCCCAGGCTTATATTCCGGACAATCTGTGCTTATGCGGGAAAGCAAAGCCATCCGAATTCCATGGAAGAACTATAATGGCAAAAGATGGGAAGCCAGAAAAATACTGGCATTATTATCATGTCACTAATCAATCATAAAATTTTTCTTAACTGAATGTATATGTATCGCCAATTTTAAATTGAAGTCGAAAACAAGTAATATTTAGAATAGTATATAGAGATACATAGTTAAATAAAATTTCTTAAGTCAGTTCTAATGTTTCCTGGCAAATAATAAAATGATGATCAACAAATTCTCCATTGCAATCTAAAAAATATTTCCAGTAAAGTTAAAACTAGCCCCAAGCCAAGAGGGTAACAATATGTAACTTCCATAAGGCAATTTAACTCAATTTTCAACGCCCGGCACGTGCATATTGTTTAGACCTGAACCTGAAGTAAAAGTAATATACTTTCACCTCCAAATATTAAATTTAGGGGAGTTTCACTATGGATTCTTCCAACCTCGTCATAAGAGTTAGCTGTGCGGCCAAATAGGCTGAACCAAAATCAAATACTCAGACGTATACAAATGTTTATATCAAATTCAATTGATCAGGAATAAAAGTCCAAAAGTAGTTTTATTTTCAAGCTTTAATCATGAATAATGTAACAATTCACTCCCATTTAAGATCGTCCAGAGATCTGGCAAAAGTTAGGCCAAGTTTACTGCCTTGATTTTCGGCAAAATTGATATAATCTGCTAGTGAACGTCTCCATATCATACTTATCTTCAGAGAGGATGGTGCAACCTTGTATCCTAAGGTACTTCCTCCAGTAGAACCTACAGCCCCGTCAGATGCTCTCTCAGAAACTCCAATTGATGTACAAGAGTCCCACCAAAATATAGGTACTGGTAGTAACATTTGATGTCTGCAACGGTAATTGTCCCCATTTTTTCCACCTGTCCCCCCTTTGCCCCCAGAACCATTTTCTCCCCGTGTTCCTGGCACCAAACTCTTTGAAATTTTACTCTGTTTCCCTTCTAAGTTGAAAGTTTTTATGCTTCCTTGTTTTCCTCTAGCTCCACCGAAACCCCCATTGCCACCTTTTCCTCCAACCTGTCCAAGCGAACCCATTTTCGTGCAAGTGTCAGGGTTATAAAAATAAGTAAACATACGATCGCCGCAGGTCAAGTTTATTCTGAAACTGTAGCTGGATGGAAAGTCTTCATATCGCGCGTTTTCTCCAGGTTTTCCATCACTTCCCTCACCGCCATTTTGACCCTTTCCTCCTCTACCGCCGTTGGAACTGATTCTTAGATTAGCACTGTTTCTCACAGATTGAAAGGCGCCAACAAAATCACCCCCGTTTCCACCACGTTCTCCCACAAAGCCGTTATGGCCATCAGCTCCCTTATCGAAAAGTCGTAAATTTTGTTTAAAAAAATTATCTTAAATATATTAATTAATCTGCACACTTACCGGAACTGAGCCCGGAAGGGCAGTTTTCCCTCCGGCGACAGGTTTTCCATCTTCTCCATCCAAAATTATCTGCCTACTTGACCCAACCACTTCCCAATGGGGCCCAATCACATTCATCCTAAGATCTCTACCTTTCCCCGGAACATCGCAGTTAATGAAGATCTTACGAATGGCAAGTACATCCAACTGTTTTGGTGCGCTATCGTCACATAAATTGTGGAGACGCTCGTTTGAAATAAAGTCACTAAAGCACACAATCCTTCCTTTGACCACCGCTTTGCCATCAGCATCACAATTGATATATACTCCTCGAGTATTTTCGTGAATCACTTTCCTTAACATAGCTTTATCCAGCGGAGACGCTGTGGGGGTTTCCAGCTCAGAAATCAATTGTGCGTTCATTATAATCCCACTACCATTTAGGGATTGAAGGGTGTGCCTCGTCTTTTTAAAGTGTGGGTCTGACCCTCGTAATCGTCTTAGGTCAATTTGTACGCTGTACCCTCCAAGAAATTCATCCAGTCTTAAAAGCCACTCGTAGTAATTTTTCTTTCCCTGTAATCTCTCCAGGAGTGAACTAGATAAACCAACAGATTGCCTAGATGGATATTCTGTTTGGTCTATAACATTTTCATAAAATCCTAACATATCTTCAAATTTTTCCAGAAGCTCTACTTGGGCTTCATTAAAGTCAAATCCCAGAATTTTGGCTAGTTTAGTGGCTTCCGTAGCCTTCTTCATCTTCTGTGACTTTACCTCCTGGTCTAACTCAGTTATTCCGCGAAGGACGTTACTATAGTTGGATAGCACTTCCACGATCGAATCTACGTCAGTCATATTGCGATGAAATTGCAAGAGAAACCAATTCCCCATAGCATTTACTTTATCTTCCGACTCTTTCCTTAAATTCATGTCGATCTTAGGGAGTATTTCAGATGTAATTTGGTCGTTGAATTCACCTTTCAAAGTTCTTAAGTGTTCCAGAAAATCATGAATGTAGTAAAAAGCTCTCCGTGAAGTGATCACCTGAAAGGCTTCACTACTTACATTTTTAATAAACTGGAGCCAATCCTCTTTCTGCTGAATATCATTCAGAAAGTTGGCAGGAGTAGAGAGATTCAAAGCTAAAAATAATTTAGCAATCACGGCGGATGCTGTAATTTGTGACGAATGAATTTTCCCAATTAACTTTATGATATGTTCTAAGTGGGAATGTATTTGGATTACTGCCCCTTGCCTCATTTCCTCATTTTCCTCTTGACTGAAACGATTGGATAAATTAGATAAGAGTTCCGTCCTTAATTGATCCATAGTATTGACGGTGAATTCATCAATATCTGACTGTATAGCCGGAAATATATTCCTCTGAATTTCCAGCAAGGTCTGAGCTTTAAAAGTAAACCCGAAATCCCTCTCGGAGACGTTAACATAGCTTAAATTATTTTCATACAAGTTGGTAATTTTTTCCCGAGCATCTTTGAAGTACGGCATTGTATCAAAATACCCACATCTAGGTGGGTTTCTAAGAAACCAAATACGGTTGGAAACCCCTGACATCAAGGGATCGATTCTGAGAAGAGCGTCCACAAACTTAATCTTTTTCCTGGTGGCAACACTCCCTAAATCTTTTTCGCTAAGATATGTCCCAAGTCGATCCTCCATTTTAATTCTGAATTTTTGCATAAAGTTGGTAATTTTTAGGAGAATCTCCTCGTCCGATTGCCAGCTAAAGCTATTAGGAACTTCCGTAACAATCAATCCTATTGAATCACTCATTTTATCAAAATTCTGGAGAAACGTCAACGCGTGCGTGGCAAGCAATTCGAATTCCAGTCCATCACTTTCTGACTGAACGTATGAGTAGTTCATTGTAAATAAGAACTTGGCTTGTGTTACATGTTTTGTGATACTTTTGAGGAAGTACATGGAAGCAACCTCCGCCTCCACTCCGCGATCGTCTTCAAAACTGAGGCAGTCATAGAATGCTTGCCCACTATTAGGATTGACGACATAGTTTGGTATGAAATTCTTAGATTTGGCGATGGGACGACGGCTCAAATCGTCGTAGTCGATTATGACCATTCTACCATCTCGAGTTTTTGCCGCTTGAATTCTGCTCAAATTACCGTTGACTATTAAAGACAATGTAGTTTTTCCCGAGTCTTCGTTTCCTAAAATAAAGATGACGTTTCGGTTGTGAGTCTCTAATGGTAACTGACTCATTCCAAGGGTCAAGGTTTCCTGTACTTTTTCTGCAATGGACAAATCACTAGCTGGAGGTTTCGATGGTATCAAAGGTGGTATTTTGGGGCAGATGTTGTGAGAAAAACCTACCACTACCATTGTAAATAATAAAGAGACAATGCAGATCTTCAAAGGAATCCTGAAAATATCGAAAATTTATTAACAATCCAACGCCAAAGTAAAGACAGAAATAAGCATATTCTTACTTGAGCCAAAACTGATTTTGGCGAGGGTTAAATACTTTTGTCATTTTAACTGTTTTTAAGTCTTAAAACATTTTTTCCTGTGGCTTTCATTCGTTATTTGATTATGGCTGAACTAAATGTTTCATATTTGAGAAAGATAAGAAGCTTTTTATAAGCCAAATCCTATTCCCCAAAGAAGGGTTGTAATTCGTCTAATTAATACGTATTTGTAGCTGGAAACTTTATATCTGAATGATTAATGTGCACTACTTGGTAATAAGAATGACCTTTGATTTGATTTCGCGTTCTACGAAACTTAAGACTAATTGTAAGTTAATGAATAACTTTTTTGGATATTGGGTTGCTTTTCAAACGATGAAATCAATTTTGCATGTTGTTTCTTCCATGGTAATGGCACCAAACCAGCATGTAGGAGTAAAACAAGTTTTGTTGCTGTCATCGTTATCATTATCACGACTTTCTGGTCAGAGTTTAATTAATCTTGATGAATAGGATTGAAACAACCTACCACAAAAATGGAACTCAAAAATTCTCTTAAGCCTTATTAAAGTTAATTCGTTCAATTTTTACTTCCAAGAACTGGATTTTTTTTACGAGTTATGCAACATATCACATTTTGAAAAATCATTAATGACTAATTTAAGAAAGTTTATGTACTCGGTGCAAATTTCAGTCCTCCTGTGTCCTGCTTGTGTTTACCATCATAGTTAAACCTCAAATGGAAAACGTTTCACAGCTTGAAAAGAATCAGCATCCTGATCTCTATTGCCTGCCTCAAAACAATTTGTATATTTTTGATTTATTTAACAATTTATTCAACACTTTAAGGAACATAATACACAGATTGTATACATTTGTACCAAATATTTCTAAATATAATATGAATTCATTTTTTAATCAAAACCAAAAGTTACTAAAACTACTTAAATAATAACACAACAGTGTCATCAAAAAGAACAAAATGATTCTTTAAAATTGTTAAAACAAAATTTACAACAATGATTTTTTTCTGCTTTTAGGTATTAATAACTAGATACATATATGTGATAATTTTAACTTGGAAAACAATAACAGAAGTCAAACACTTTATGACTTGATTTTTATAGTTTTTTTTCGTCAGAGGGGTTCATGTGAATTAACTTTATTAGAGCCTTGATAACCTCCTCTAATTCATTAGATTACTTTGTTAATAAGACGTAGAAAAACCATAGCACATTAGGAAAGACAGATTGTGGAAGACACTCTCTACGCAATTTGTTACTTTCGCTTACGCGTAATCCTAGAAGAAGATCCTCTCGTAATCTTCCCTCTGGAACTATGTGCCTCGACGCTATTCCTTCTTTGGTTAAAAGTTGGCTTCTCGATGGATTCTCCCTCAGCCAAAGCGGCAGCAGCGGTAGAACGAGTACACCTCCTCGTAATTGGTGGCGTAACGGCTGACGTAGCTTTTCGGCCGCGAGGAGTACGAGTAACAGTCCTTCCACCTCTTTTAGAACTAGTCTCGCTCTCTGGCAGAGATGGGGACTTGATATGATTCACATTTTCACTCTCCACATTTTCCTCGGGATTGTCATCATCTTCGGAGTCCGATTCTATTCTAGCCTTCCCTCTCGCTACAGTTTTGGTGCGTTTAGCTGGCGTTGGAGCGGATGACTTCATCATAGAATTTTTTGGGGTTGTCGTAGTTGTGAATCTAGCTCTTATATTCCTACCTATCACTGGAGTAGTCGAGTCCATGGAAGTACATGGACTAACTGGAAGGTCCTTTTCAAAGATCTGCTCTTCTTTACTTGGCTTGAGCTGAGTATCTACAATGGAATCTCCATCTTGGTCGCTGTCTTCATTATTTTCGACAACGGCTGGTTCTGAAGCTTGAGTATCTTCTGGAGACCTTAACCTTGGTTCTGAGTTGGAGTTTATTACCACTGTAGTTTTCTTATCATCATCCAATTCTAAATCTTGATCTTCCTCCCTAGATTCCTCATTTTCCACTACAATCTGATTTTCCTCTTCACCATTAATTACATGTTGTTGTTCCCCTTCTACTTCATCATCATCTTCTTCGTCGTCCGACTCTACCTCCATCTCACTATCTATATCATAATTAGGTACGACATCTTCTCCTGATTCGGCATCTGCTTCATCTCTTTCGGGACTGTCAGGATTGAAAGGTTCAACGTCACTACCTTCCTTGTCATTTAGTTCTTCCAGGATGACAATCTCCGAATCCGAATCAGAGTCAGCAGAATTATCGGGTTTGGAAGTAGTCAGCCCGCTAGTGGGTAACTGAGAAACTTGCTCTTCATCTTCTCTATCCAATTCCTCCTCGTCGCTCATTTCAACATCATTTGGGGCAACAGTGTTTCTGTCTTCCTCGTCGCTCATTTCAACATCATTTGCGACAACAGTGTCTCTGTCTTCCTCGTCGTTGCTATCATTAGCTTCCTCTTCACTGCTGTATTTTTCACTTCCTTCCCTATCCCCATTTCGCAGTCCTTCAAGAGGGTCTGTGTCATACCCATTATCGTTCTGACTGGCTAGGCTATTCGGCTCATGTACTCGTGGTGCTCCGTAAAATTGCAATTCGCTGTCTGAATCATGATCTGAATTAACTTCCTGCTTAATTTCAACCAAGCTGGTGTCATAGTGATGGTGTCCATTGGATGAAGAGACTTTGCGAACTTGCGATACGCCAACTGTCTCGCTATCTTCGTCGTCATTAGAGTCTGTGGCCATACCATGATCTCCACTAGTATCTAGCATACCCAAATCGCCGAGAATTATATTCATTGGGTCACCCCGGTTACTGTTCGCTGACGATGATGATGGTTGCTCAGATCTTTTAGTACAACTTGAAGCATTGACAACAGTTGAGGAAATTGAATCAACATCGCTGTCTTGCGATGAATCTTGGCTGGATGTTGAGGGCTTGTTGATATCTTTCTTGGTCACAATTACCAACCTATTTCTGGATAGTCGTTTCACGGCGGTGGCCCGAATAGCCTCAACAATGCATTTTAAAGTCATTCCCCCAGACTTTCCACCTTTAGTGAGTCCAAGGTCAACTCCTACGGTTTTCTTAAGGTACTTTGGAAACGTTTTGTCCACATCCACTGGCAAATTCCTCTCCACATACGCTCTTCCGACAGCTCCAGAGTGAAAAAGGAGCGACGCTATCGCACAGTACTTCGTCATACTGGAATGCGTGTCGCAGAAGCACCGCCAGTCCTCCACCACGTAAGAAAAAAGTTGAAAACCCACTTGATGCTTAGTGTTTGTATGTTCGTCCAATGTAGAGCATAGAATCACATCCAAGACAAATTCCTTGTCTCCATGGAACATTAGTTGCAAAAAATAGTACAAATCCGAAGCCACATGCTGCGCACCAAATTTCCTGAACAAGAAACACAAGGTTGTAATCATTGTATCATTTGAGTTATCGTAAGCTTTGTGAATCATGACAATTAATTTTAGATGTGCTTACTCGACCATTGAAGACATCAAAGTTATGTCAATAATGTGAGTCATCAGGAGTCCATAGGTGGGAAAAAGCTCTTTTTCTGAAGATGAACCAATCATGTAACCCCCGACCTTAGTCATACTCACCCTTTTACGAATTTGTCCCAAAAATTTGGTCGCACGATTGGGCCTGTTTCGGAGTTTTGAAACTTCAGATGATACATTTCTAATGGGATAAAATTATATGTCAATTCTTATTTCAATTTCCTGTGCTGTAATATTTCTTTCATTAGTAGAACTGCAGTTACCCTTCCAAAAATGTCATTAGTTTCAGCACGTGAACATTGGTCACTTCAGGGGTGGTTAGGCGTTCCTTCGCATCCTTATCAAAGTCTTTCAGCCACGGGTAATGTTTCAACATTGACACGCATTCTTCACCCTTTTTCCTAGCCTTTCCTGTTGGGCTCTTACGCTTTCCTGATGTTTTCTCCATCTCGAAAACTGCAAATACAACATCAAATAAATTTTAAAAAAACACGAAAAACATACACATAAAATGGCAAGTTCCTTCAAAGTAGGCGTTACATTAAAAATAAACTGATCCGTTATAAAATTACTTACCCTCCTCAAAGAAACCCTTTACTCCTTGTAACGTTCTCAACAAATTTACTATTTGGTATTAGAAAAATAAACTTGGAAACAGATCTTGAACATTAAATCACATTAAAAAAATGTAACCGTTATAATTTCATTCGTGCGTTTTTAGCAAATGCGACAGTGCATGGTTCGATTGAGGAATGAGGAGATGGACTCTAAACATGTGCTCGAGTCATAGGACAAAATGAGGAGGAATGGATATTAGAGTTTTCCAAGCTCTTTGATCCAACTCAGGTTTTAAGTTTGACGCCTTTGAGAAACATATCTATGGGGCACGTTGAACCAAAAACTTATTCTACAGTTTAGCATAAGGTTTTGGTAAGGTAAGGCAACCAAAAAGCGAAGATTTGCTACATATTTTGCTGAAAGAAGATTTAGGTAGGAGCAAGAGAGCGCCGAACTGCTATGGATTTTACTCACACTCACTCACAATTTACAACCAAGGAAAATGTGAAAATGTAAACAAAAGCAGTAAGTGCGAGCATTTAAAAGTATGCAAATTAGGTTTTTAAACTTCAGGCAGCACGTACGCACATTCCTAGAGAAAATGCGTGAAGATCAGCTGAAGTGGTAAAATATTTTGGATAGCAAAATTTTTAAAGTTGAATAAAGTTAAAGTAGCATAAATTATTCCGGCTCGTAAAATTTATGAGAACTCCGGCGAGTTTGTGTTTGTATGGACCTCTCGTTCGGATATTGAAGTTTTAGTAAATAGATTAATAAAGGCTGTGAAAAGAAATTAATTAGCCTGTCGTGAGTAATTAAATTTGTGGGGTTAACAAAAGTGTTCACTTCGTCAATGATTGATAAGCATAGCATGATGAGTAATGCTATCAGTGCTTGTTCAGCTTGTTATAATAAATATTCTAGTAATTCACCCCTTTCCTTTTGACGACTGTAGTGGTCTTAAGAAGGAATAAATGGTAGGAATAATTAATAGAATGTCGAAACAAAATGGTAACCATCCTCGGGACAACAACACGTAACTCCAAATTCGGTGTCAAGGGCAACTGAATTTGAATTTATGAAACAGGCCGAAAATAGCGATTAAGGAGGACCACGTAAACCAGTTTGTTAAAGCGTCAGCTGCGAACTCGTTAAATAAATTCATAATGGATCTACAAGTCAGCACGGAGATGTCAATAGCCCTAAGTGAAGATGGTATGTCGATGGAGGTTGTGACAGAGGAGCAGTTATACTGTATTTGCCAAACGCCTTGGGATGTAAATAATAGGAGGTTCATGATTCACTGTGATCATTGTCAAAATTGGTTTCATGGAGAGTACGTGTTTTCACTATTTAAGTTGAAGTGAATTAATTTAAACTTTAGCTAATTCAATTGCCTTTACTTTCAGTTGTGTAGGAGTTTCTGAGAAGGAATCACAGTGGATTGAAAATTACAATTGCCCAAGATGTGCAACAGTAGCTGGACCTTCAAAATGTAATAGTTACAGAATTTCAGACCTAAAATGTATAGATTAAATGATTGAAATGTTTTTGCATACATAATGACAAAAAACTCTTCTCGTAGACAAACCTAAATCAGAATTTGACGGTAATCGTAAGTTAATGAACAAGCGATATTCACCGGAATACCAACGCAGACTCCAGGAATATACTTTTCTACCGTGAGAAATTCTAAAATATCGACGCTCTTTTAATTTATCATTTCATCTCCTCCCTTACATTATAAATTTTTCAATTTCAGGGCGGATGAAATTATTCTTACGAAATCGGTTGGCACTGAGTTGAAGATGGATGAACTGGTCACGAAAGGATTTTTTCGTCCAATAATTGTGGACAAAATGGACGGACTAGGCTTACGCGTTCCTCCAAGTACATTTACAATTCATGATATAGAACGATACCTTGAACCCGATAGGATGGTTGATGTCATTGACGTAGAACAACAAAGTGAGTGTAGGATGCCATTTAAGGAATTCGCCAATTACTTCACCGATCCGAATCGTAAAAGGCTACTGAATTTGATTAGTTTGGAAGTGAGCGATACCAAGTAAGTTTTTGTAAATAATGAGCGTGATTAAGATAAAATTTTCCTGGATATATTTCTTAAAAGTCTTCTTCTATGATTTATATCAGACTTGGAGGACTTGTTGAAACACCTTCACTTTCGAGGAAACTCGATTTCTTAAATATGTATTGGCCTAGTGACAGTGAAGCAATTACTCCTGAAGGACCCGCTTTAAAACCCGCTGTGGCCAAGTATTGTCTTATTAGTGCTAAAGATTCTTACACAGATTTTCATATAGATTTTGGAGGAACCAGTGTATGGTATCATGTCTTATGGGTGGGTGCCTTCAAACATATTCTATTAGAAAGTATCTAACTTATAAAGGTCATTGAGCTCCATTTTCATTATGTCTGATTTTGTTCCTTTAGGGTCAGAAGGTATTTTATTTGATAGAACCGACAAAAATTAATTTAGACTTGTATAATCAATGGCTTCGGGGAGATTTCGGGAACGAGTGTTTTCTGCCTGACGAAGTTAGCAATTGAACAATTTTTAATAACTTATTTCATTTGTAACTCTTATATTTAAGTATTGATAACTATGTATGATTCTGTTTTGATTTTATTGTTTAGGTTCAACAGTGCTACCGATGTGTACTAAATAAGGGTCAGACTTTGTTCATTCCCACGGGGTGGATTCATGCGGTGTATACTCCCCACGACTCGTTGGTTTTTGGTGGAAATTTTCTCCACAAGTTGAATATTGGACTGCAGTTGCAGTAAGCTCTTTTTTCTGCCATGTTTTTATAATTTCCAAACCTAGAATCTAGAGTCTCTTATTTCTAAAGTAATTCATTCATTTGTAGGATTCATGCAATGGAGAGAAAGAGTGCAATAGCTGCAAAGTATCTATTCCCGAGTTTTGAGACGACACATTGGTTTGCTGCGAAAGGAATGATCCACGATCTTAAGCGATACCAGAAGAAAGTAATACCACCACATATACTTCAAGGAGTTCGAGACTTGGTGAAAACTCTCAAGGCTTGGTTGGAGGATTATGACACGAAGAAGAATAATATTCCAGTGGATATTGACCCCAAGGAAGTGGTGAAGGGTCTATCCAAGCAGATTAAATTAGCAGAAAGATTCTCTCGAAAATTGGATGATCCGAAAACATCGGATTGCTACGGATCCCCAAAGCTTATCTTAAAGACCAGTTCGATACACCTCTCCTCCACGGACGAACTTTCTAGGTCTTCGATGGATGCAAACTTTATGGCGAAGGATAGTATACCTAGTGATTCACCCATGGGTATAGGAGGCATCGGGTCACCAGAACTACGCATTAAAATGAAGATTAGTCGGAAGAGCATCGAGGAGTGGTCGCCAAGTGGTCAAACAAAGCAAGGCTTACCAGATGGTAATGCTACTTTGAAGCCACTTTCCAAGCTCGTGAATACGGACGAAGATTCCAAAGATAGCTTTGAGTGTCTATACATCGACGAGACCACTGCCGGAAGGGAGAAGAAGAATATATGTAAGTGGGATACAGATTCCAGTATCCTATCATCCGAATCCAGGCATAGCAAAAGTCATAAAAAACATCGTAGGCACAAGAGTAAACATAAGAAGAAGGAAACGGACAAGAAGCATAAACATAAAAGCAGCAGCGACGGTAAAACTCTCGAGAAAAAACCCTCCAGCAGTAGTAACATCCGAAATTATGCTGGAGATAAACATAAGGCGAGTAACAGAGTCAAGAACAATTCACTAAACGATGCCCTCGCCGGGGCACTAGATGGAATGGAAGAGCTCATTAAATCTTCAAACTATGCAGAACGTGTTTCCCAGTCAGAGTAAGTATTTTTAAGGATTTTTTGAAAAGATTTACATAAGCGTTAATTTTGAAAATGAATTACATTGCTTTAGGGACATGACGGATGCCGTGAAAGAATCGGTCGTTGGACTAGGATCCATGACAGATCGAATTCTCCCAAAGAATGAAGGGGAGGATTTGGATTTGAAACAAGTTCATCAAGATGATGATTACAGTATTCAAAAAAAAAATATTTTCGATCAATTTAAGAATTATAGATTCTGATTATTTTTAGTACTAATTACGAATCTGATTTTTTTTAGTTTATCTTCCTCTGGTGGCTTCGGATGATGAGAAAAGCAGTAGACGGAAAAAGAAGAAGCGTACAAGGGATGATGACGATGAGACATGGTCACCTACAGGGAAATTAGGTAATGTTGGTGCTAGAAATTCCAAGGCTCCAAGGAATCACGCTAAAAGAAAAGCGGTAGAGAAAGGTCTTGAAGAAGCGGCTTCAAGACCGATAAAGATAAAAGTGAGTTTGTTGTGATAGATTAAAGCTTTATTTTTCGAGTTGATTTTCTAATTGTTTTGTTTTCTTCACAGAGATCTCAATTATCCTCATCTCCCAAAAAGTCTTTCATGAAGAAATCCTGTGATAGTCCCAAAAAAGGAAAAGCTGGCCCTTCAAACAGACCATCAACTTCACACCACCAGTCCAATGCCTCTTCTAGTGGTGGTGGTGCAGCTGATGCTAGCAAACAAAATGCGAATTCCAAGAAGTTTAAGAAGGGAATGGCGACACCGAAACAGAGACTCAGCAAAATACTTAAAATGGGCAAGTTTTTTGGTCATTGAAGAAAATGGAAAATGAAAAGTGTTCATTAGCATATAGAATTTCACTCTCATATTAACTCATAAATATCACATACCTAAAGTAGTCTCTAGCAGAAGTTTAATGAATTATATATTTATCGGGAAAAACTGGAGAAAGTGCCTTAAGCCAAAGTTGAGAAGGTATTAGATTAGAAAGGTTTAGGATTTTAGCTTGAATTTCACCGTTTGGAATAAAATGTTTGGTTGCAAAAGATCTCAATTCAATTTGTAAGGATAACTCATGGTGGAAGCACCCTTATAATTAATTACAGTGTAACTATGAGGTGAAAATGGTTGATGGAGTGTAACGCGTAATTTAAATTGTGCATTTAACTATCATGAAGTAGTAGTTCATTATATTGTAGTACCTGGACCAGAACAGAGCTGATGATAGTGTGTGGAATTTTAAATTTAGGATAGAATAATTAAACTATACATAAAACTAAAACTATCGAGTTGAGTGGCTGGGTTCTAAGGGAAACTCTCCTTTATGAGTGAGCGGTTAAACTTAGGCGTAAATCGTGGAATTGGAATTAATTGGGTATTTAACTGGTTAGTAGGTTTTGGTATTTATGTAAATGTACTTAAATCACGGAAGAGTCCAAAGGGCAAGCAATGTTTAGTTGTTCAAATTGTTATATTGTGCTCATGTTCATCATTTTGAATTCATACTCATTTTTTGAAGCTATTCAAATCGTATAAGAGTCCAAAGCTGGTTTTTGGATTTAGGGTTAGTACTTGTATATTTTTTGTTACAAAATTAGTGAAAATTATTTTAGCTTGCGTACGACGGATGCTTTAAAGTTTATACTACTGGTTTACTTAAATGATTTTGCATTTTTAAATGTCTTGTGTATAAGTATGAATTAGACGAGTAATGTTGTTAGCTTTGGAATTCCGATGCTAAGATTGGATATTCTGTGTTGGTATTATGGGTCCATGGATCAGGACAAATTCAGGCAGCTTAAATTACTGAAAATATAGGGCGACAAGGTCTTTAGACTAGATATTTCCAGGTAGGTAAGATGTAAAAGTGTATAGTACAAATTGCATCGCGTTGAATGGGATGTGAAGGATGTTTTTGTTTGAAAAATTAAGGTTAACATGGGTAAGGGGTAAAGTAAGAATGAAGCAAGTCCTAGGCAAAGTGACACTGAACGAAAATTAAGAAAGTTGAAAATCATGAAAATGGTTATCAGGTAGGGAATATTATGTTTTCTTGCTACACTTGTTAATAAAATGCCGGGAGATTAATAAAAATTGCAACCGTTAATTAGTACTCAATTAAAAATATTTATTGCACTTTATTGTCAAAAAAAAAATTACTACCACAAAAGAGTATTTGGATTTTTGGATGTTGTAAGTTGTAACATGCTTTTTTCATTTTGTTTGACTTGACCACTGTCCTGTTATTACGTCATCGGAGTCTAGAGACACGTAAGATATACAAAGGAGGGAGCGAGAAGGAGAGTATTACGATTCATGCATTTTTCTCTTGCTAAATGAGTTATCCTAAGCGTGTATAGTTTACTTTTGTATGGACAAGATATGAGAAATCAGACGGTGAGATGAGGTGGGTTTGGGTTCACATCGCATCTCCTTTTGCAAATATCAATGAAAATGAATTGCTTGTTTTTTAATGTCGTGTTCAAGCATTGCAATGCATGTGCAGCAGACTCGAAATCAGACTGAACAGAAAAAGGCAAGAAAAAAACGAAAATGTAGCTCATCAAGATCAATTGAATGTTATCATCATCATTCATCTAGCATTAGTGTTAGTAGGCTTTTTGCGAGACCTTCCCATAACATTTACATGTAATCTTGAATCGAGCCACATTGCACTCCACTTGATTGAATCATCATATCATAAGTGAATATGATAGATGAAGACTATGATGATAATGATG
>JAANSQ010000890.1:0-18327 GCA_036850885.1 Lepidocyrtinus dapeste | reverse complement strand
ACTGCCTGCTACCTTAGCTTCATTAGTTTGACCAAACTTTTTAAAGAGTTCCTAAAGAACCGGGTTAGCCAGAACTTTTATGGCTATTTGTTTTCGGGAAAGCGCCAACCACCTAAAACTTGCTGCCGAAGAAAATCTAGCGCATATAATGTGACGTACTATTGGCACAATATAGGGATTTTGCAAATAGACGGAGTTTCAAATCAAGAGCATGTGAACATTATAGAGATTAGGATTTCGGCAGCTTTAAAGGAAATCGTATAGATTGCGTAGTATTGTGGACCATTAACCAAACCAATGAGAGAACGATCCTTGTAAATTGTAAGTAATGCATCATTTTTTTCTTAGAAAAGAAAACATTTTTTCAGCATTTCATTCGCCTAGAGCAAATTTGCAAAAGCAAGTGGATCATGTATCATAATGGGGGTTATTTATTGACGTGAAATAAGAAAAATATTTTCCCAAGATAAAAGTGGAAGTGGTAGAAGTACAAATAAAATGGGAGCTGTCTAGCACTTCTAGCATATCATCAGGCTCGTGGACTGGACTGAGGAATTGAGAGTTTTTGATGATCATGATTTAATCGTATAATCTTAACATTTGTGTAATATTAAATGGTTCTGCTGCTGTGGTTTGCACTTTGGCATTGAAAAGGATTTTACCCTCTTTGTTTAGTCTCACTTTACCCAAGTGTCAAACTAGAACTTTTTAGGATTATCTTCTGCAAATACACCTTTTGCTCGTATAACTCCCGGAAACAGTGGTTGAATAATGAATGCTTTCTGTAGAAAAAAAAGATTATGCAGGTGGCTTCGCTAACTAATCTGCATCTTATCCCCGCCTACAGGCTAAGTTAAAAAATTCTAATTTAGCGTGTTACACAGAATCAAGCACCACTAAAACCAACAACATTATCAGAATATTAGTCATAATTTATGACTGGCTGCAGTTTGCCAGACTTAGGAATTTCCCCTGTCGTGCAAAAATGTCCCTCGTGAATGACTCTCAGCGGAAGTCAAACTAGTTTGCATAACTCTGAAGAATGCGTGCATGTTAAGATATTCGTACGAATGTAATGCCTATAAAATCATCTAAGGAGTACATAACTAAGTCAATCACATAAGAAGTCTGACTGATAACGCGAAACGGAAATGTGCTAATCTAGAAAATGGATTTATATTCAATAATTAAATAATAAATCCATACACTGTCTAGCTTTCCGTTGTAGAATTTTAGGATAACTCTGTCTTAAAGTTTGAATATATATGCAACTTGCGAAAGGACTGAGTACAAAAAAAAACAATTATATTTAAATTGACAACATGAAATGTCAGAAGAACTTGCCTGTTTTCTCATGTTTGTTCACTCATCGAGATTTTGATGTTCCCTGGCTTTCCTTTCAAGTAAATCGCAGCATCCAGAAATAGTTGCTTTGAAGCACTAATGTTCCAGTTCCAGTGTAATCTGTTCATTTATTCCTATTTTGCACGAAACTTTGAAATTTCACGTAAACGAGAGAGAATAACTTTTACTACGCTTCAGATATTTTCACACACTGTCTCTGACAAGATGACTGTTCGTCGCACGATGATGAGGTGACTGCGTAAGCGATAGTGATGAGGAACACGAGCGAAGCTTCACAAGAAAAAGTAGGAAGGAAGCTGTTTCTTGGTTGCTCCTCCTGCGAGCTCCATCGTATTTTTTTGTATCGCGCAATATAACGCAATATTACAAATTTTCCCATGCAAAAAAAAATTGCTATACTCCCTGGTACACGTTCCGGTGGGGAGAAACCAGGATTTTGCTTCTATACTTTTGTATTTACCTTTTTCCCTGCTTTCTGCATTCCTTATACCTAAAAATCCAAGGAGGAAGAAGGAGATGAAAATCTGTACCCGATCAGATCAACTTTTACACACGGAATGGTATTTTCCATACGTGTCACAGCGGTGCACTTGCCCTCTGCGTCTAGTGAACCAAGGCTCGGATGAAGTAATAAAAGCGGGCATTTGTACGAGATGAGACGGATGAAGTTTCATGATGGTGATCAGGATGATTATATTGTCATAATGAAAAGTAAGAGATACCTTGAACTAAAGTAGCAGGAGCAACTTGCAGAACAACAAAACCCGAGATCCTGGTTTGGTTTGGTTTCATGACTAGTATGACACTACTTACAAAAGCCTACATCTCATCTCATAAAAAAAATTAGGTATGGGGCTTGAGGATTCAGGACCTGCTCTGCTTTCATCCCTACTCCCTACCTCCCTTATTTTTCTAGAGCAAATAATGTATTTTTCAATGTGCATTTCCCGTTATTAAATTAGCAGAAGACATTTCACATTAGTTGTCTGCGAAGAGGGTGTACAAAAGGACAAAAATATTATTGAGATTTTATGCATGAAACTAAGAAACATTTTGGAGCTATTTTTTTGCCCACTTGAGCCATATGGTTTCCATCTGCTTCACGCCCATCAACAAGCTTAAGCCTCGAAAACAGTAATCTCCCAAACTTCAAATGAGCTGTAAGTCTTTTCAATCCCTGTGATGATGAAAGGAAGCCACAAACGTAAGCTTCAATGAAATCATGAAACCAACTCTGCATAAAAACCAACAAAAAAAAAGTTTTGTCTGTGAGACATACAGCTAACAGCACTTTGCGTTTGTGTCTCTACTTTTTCCATTGTTTACCCACGAATGAAGTCATTGCTTTTCCCACTTGTTTTTGCGAAAACAATCATTATATAGTCTGATCAGGCCTTCGAATGACATGTAAGTTGAATGCATGTTTGTGTGGCGGTATAAGGCTGCCTTTTTATTTTGGTGTTTTATTCACTACCACCACCACAACAATAAATACTGTACTCCTTTGATCAAAATATTGCTTTTGCAGACAAACTTCACACAGTTACCTCTTGGTGAGGCTTCATTCTCCCAAACCACAAGCTTATTTGCTTGTTTTCAAAGGCAAATGCTGGTTCTAATGTCAAAATCCTAGCATTTCTCGAAATATAATCTGAGACGGGAGTAAGAAGTATAAAAACATCGGCAGGTGAAAACTTCAAAGAGCAGCTGGACTCTCATTTAATTCAACCTCAGATCATACATTTTCACGGGTAAAACCCATGTGTATTTTTTCTCTTCCTCCCTTCTTTATCTAAAAAACGTAGCTTTGCGTACTGAAATTTGGTATCGATCAAATGTGAGGGAATTCCATCCAAATAGGATTTGACTTGATGTGAAGGCAGAAGGAATTCGGAAAAGTTGGATCAGAAAAGCCGCAGGCTACACGGAATTCAAAGATTACATTTTCGGATCACATGTACCAAAGCCAAAATTCATTCCAACGGTTCTTTGCTTGACAAAAACAAACATGAGCAAGACTTATTTTCCAGAGGGTACTCGATACTAGTGGAATTAGCTTCAAAAGGCTTCTATTATTTGTGTGTGGGTACATACATAATTGTTGATTATACATGAGTCATCGCGTAGAAACACAGCATCAAAATTCTTGACACGATCACCTAGCAATCTTTTTTCTCGAATATTGTCCAAAAACTTCTCTTCGATCACTACATGTTCAGTTGACGAATTCATGGAATAAGAAAATGTAGAAGTACATACTATTCTGTATTCACTTTCACCAAACTTTTCATTTCCCTTGCTGTTGCTACGCATAAGCAAGCATGTATTCCTTTCTCCTTTACAGAAAAGGCTTCTGCGTTTGGTTTCAGCTTGTTTTCTTTTCCTGGAAGAAACATCCGAATGTTAGACATTTTTCAAAGGCAATGTATTTCTAGAAAGAACAAATTGAAGGAACAGGAACAGATGAAAAAATCTTGGGCTGATACTGGGAAAATGAAAATGGATTTCATGGGGAACACATTATACTGATATGATGAAAATACGTATCTCTTGTTTGCTAGTGCCATATGAATATCATTTTAGCTTGAATTTCTTTGCCAAACCGAGGATCCTGGTTGGAATGAAATCGGAGAAACATTGCGTAATTTCATAATCAAACTTGTTAAGAAAATTGGAAGAAAGTATGCATCTACTTAGATGAGGGTAGTAATATGTCGGCATACTTATAATAAAACGAATTTTACCAATTGCCAAAATTTTTATAGGATTTCATTTTATTACCTGATACCAATGATACTTTTCAGATTTTTGCATACTATCTGTAAGGCATGAGGATGACGATTTTGTATTTTTCTGAAAACATCTTTTGTTGTTGATCCGAAAACCTTTGGAAAGACAGTTTTTGGAGATATTGTTGTAGGAGAAATAGCCCACGTAATGATTGCAATTTGTGTGTTGTTTCCTTTTGATTAAAGATTCTTACAATCAATGCTTACATTTCGTAACAATGATTGCACTCCAAGTGTTCCGTTGTAGGCGTTTATCTCACCGGAAAATTAAGTTTTGTATGAAACAAGTGAGCAGATCTATTTCCGCGCGTGATTTTCTAAGGGAATTAGGTCGTGAGTCCTCTGACAATATCAAATTAGCAGGAAACGCTTCTTACGCAATAACATAAAATATCGGGGGAATGAATGCAAGTGGAGTATGTTACAGTGCGCCTTTTTATCGATCGGCATACATGAGGTAGTTTGCACAAAAGACTAAATTTTCGTAACTTGTTGATTTCCCCATAGTTTAAGAGTGCTGTCGTCCTTGTCCTATTAAAATTCTGTAGTTGACAGACCTTATCGTTTTCATCAGGTCGATATTTTTGTATTATAGAGCAGAAAGTGTCAAACAAATTGATTTTATGTTGATAAAAAATTCTACCATATTAGTCATTTCAGGGTTAAATTATTTGTGCATTTTCACAAAAACACTCGTGTCATGGCCCATGGGCTGAAAAAGTTTTCACAATATTTACATTAAATATTTTGATGGATAATGGAAAAGACGGTTTTTGGGGAAGTTTCTCGAGCTTTTTCAGAAAACTCTCATTCGCAAAACCGCTCTATTCTTGACACAGTTTCTCAGAATAACTAAACGTAAATTCTGGAAAATAGGACAAAAATTAATTTCCTTTTATTATCAATTCCATTAAAAGGAGGTTATTTCGTGCCTCTTATTTCAAAAGTTTTCATTATGTGAAAAGCAATATGAGAAAGCTTATTTCGCTTGTGATATGTTTTGAAGAATCATGGATTAGGGGGTAGAGTTTTGCTCTTGAGAGATTAAACATTTTCCGCGTAAGGGCGATAACAGAAGATTACAATAATATGAAAGCTTACTGTGTACACTAGACTAATAAAAAAGTTTCCTAGAAAATGTTTAATGCCCAAACGTCTCTCGAATTACATTCACCAATTCCATTCTATTTCCACTTTGTACTTCAAGAATAACCTTGATTTGTTTTATACGATGGAAATAAGAGGAAGCAGCCTTTCTTGAAAAAACTTAGCTAATTACTATCCCGTAGTGCAACATGTTACAACCCTGCATTTTATAGAATAGTTATAGATATATCTATAAATTTTAAGAGGATGTAATGACTCAAAGAAGGGTTTCCTTTAATATCTTCAGACAATTTAATTGAAATGGCAGTACAAAGCTAGCATACATAAATCAATAAATGAGCTTGTATGTATAACTTGAGTTAGACAAGCTATAATTGTAGTGAAGTTTTTAATTCTGAATAAATGCGACAAAAAGTTTATATTGTAATTGTAAATGATACTTTTCACCATCTACACAAATAAAATGGCTTGGAGTTATAGGAGTGCTAGTGATGTTACATGATTGTGATGCCTCCATGCCTCCTCCTGTAATACAGAAATTCCAAGTATGCAGAATAAGTTTGACTGGCATAGGTAAACTCCAAAGCAATTTCACGCTTCGGTTTTCATACATTTTCGTTTGATAAATTAGACCTGGAAGTTTCACCGGAGAAAGTTTCAGCGTAGAAAATATGTTTTTATGTAAGCTTCGCTGGAGGAATGATGATGATCATACTAGGGAGAATTAACCCGATTTATTTTCATTTTAAATTCGATCAATGTCGGAAGGTTAATTTATTGTCATGCATAGATACACTTTATGACAGGCTTGCTTTTGTTAGATTTTCATAGAAAATCCGGATCATATTGTACTTTGCCATTTCTCATCCCACTCCTTTCATTATGTTGTATGTTGAATTTCCTTGAGTCACGCAGCAAAATACCAGACAACCCATTTTCTTTTCAGGAACTAAGTCTTGCCAACTAAAAAAAATACTAGCGTCTCTAAGGAAGTTATTCAACATTTTCCGTTTGCATGATTTAATCAAATCACGAACCTTTCTGACCTTCAACGTGAAATGAATACAATACAATAGAATAAGATTTTTTTGCAAAAATATACTATACTCAACTCCTCCATCTTCATTAACTTTACGTGGTTTTTAAGAAGATAGCTTATAGTGGAAATTAGAAGATAACAAACTTTATTTCAAAATTGAGCCTAGTATTAACACCTCCCTACCATAGGTTTAGGTCGGACAGACAAGACAGTCTGTGAGTCTATCATTCATTATGATTAAGTCAAGTGTTTTCATGAGGTTTGGTCCGTATAAAGCTTTTCTCTTTTCAAAGGTGACAATGCTGTCGACAGGAACAAGCTTGCTAGGAAGTAAACTTTTTAAGCCATTTACCGCCGGCAATGGAGCCACCGAGTCTGGAAAAAAGTCAGCAAAGAAAGATACAGAAACGGAGGAATCAGAAACGAGTAATAGTGACTCTAGCTCTGAGTCATCAGAAGAAGACTCAGACTCTTCTGAAACAACTAGCTCTGGTTCGACTACTTCAGCTAGTCAAAACGAAGGCGATGGAAAGGGTACTGTAAACATTAGCATAAATATTAGAAGGGGATGAATAACTTCAACTTGATAAATTTGTTTTATCAGTATCAGTCGTCATAAAAAAGACTGTGATTCGAAGTACGGACGGACCATTAGTAACATCGGTTCCTTTAACTCCTACAACGACTACTGCCCAACAGCTTGTTCGAGCAATTCAAGGTCCAAATTTATTAAAGACTGGAAACAACACTGCAGGTACGCATTTAATAATTGACGAGTCATTGAAAATTTGAAAGACAGGAGAATCGGTATCCTGATTTTCTTACAGGGTCCAGTTTAATGGGCAGTAGTTTGCAAAAGTTGACAGCAATCGCAGGCATCAAGAAATCTCCAGAATGTTCACAAAATGGGGCAACTAGCGCCAAAGGTGGAAGTAACAGTTCTGCCGCAAGTAGCTCATCAAACTGCGTAGCAGAACAAGATTTGATCCCTGTTTCAGTTACAACCACACCACGAACGGGCAGACGAAGAAGACGTCGAGCGTTAACAATATGCTTAGCCCACTGTCGTTACGACATTGTGCGAAAAACAAGTGAGAGATTCGGTCTTGTTGAAGTGTCCGAGGATCAACCATGGAATATATATTGGACTGATTACAGTGTCTCTTTAGAGAGAGCTGTAGAAATGCGACGCTATCAGGTTCTACAAAATACGCTTTATGTGATGGAAAACGTCCTTCATAAAATCTTATTGTCGTTCTTTGAAGGGGAAATGAAGCATTCCCAAGCCTTTCCCCGAGTATTGTTGTGCTAACACTCGTACAATACAATAATTCTGTAATATTTTCATTTTCTCCTTTCTAGATAGTTAACCATTTTCCAGGAATGAATGAGATTTGTAGGAAGGATTTGCTCGCTCGCAATTTGAACAGGATGAGAAGAAACTTTCCTTTAGACTTTGATATCTATCCTATGTCCTGGTGCTTACCTGCCGAGTAAGCGTAGATAAAAGGAAAAATATTTAATAAACTTTTCTACCCTTTTGCATTCCATACCTATCTTTCGTTTCCTTTCAACTTACTACAATGAAATACGTAATTATGTAATCTTCTTTTTTCCTGGAACACCAAATAAACATTGAATAGTGGAAATGAGTTGGCTTCGTATTCACAAACGAGAAGAGGGAAGACCTACATTTGTAAACCCGAGATGGGGTGTCAAGGCAGGGGGATATTCCTTGTGAAGAATGTCAAGGACTTGAATCCTTTTGGTAGAATAATTTGTCAAGTGTATATTCAAAAGGTACATAAGCGCATTCAATCCTTTCATTTACTATAACGTTTAGGGTCCATTTTAATTTGTACAAAATAAACTCTGTAAACAATTTAATTATTTTTTTTCCTTTTAAGCCTTTCCTAATTGATCACTTGAAATTCGACTTGCGAATTTACGTTCTAATTACATCTTGTGATCCACTCCGTATATGGGTATATAAGGAGGGTTTAGCTCGGTAAGTTCAACACAGATTGTCTCACTTTGCCTCATTGTGCTCTAAAAAGAAAACCAACCTAAATCTGAACTCTTTATACTTTCTTTTTTTAAGCTTTGCCACAGCAAAATACAGAACACCTTCCTCCAACAATACGGAAAATTCGTACATGCATTTGACAAACTACGCCGTGAATAAGTTTAGCAGGGACTATGTAATGGACAGTGAAGAATCGGGGAGCAAGCGGTGAGCTTTAGAAAGTAAATTTCTTTTACAAATCGCGTTGAAATGTCCTCACGTTCGTTGTTTTATGCATATATCGCAGGAAGCTAACGACAGTCTATCAATGGCTGAAGGATCGTGACTACAACGTGGAAAAGCTAAAATCAGAGATAGAAGACATCATTATCAAGACGATATTATCTGCCCACCCGATCCTCAAGCATCATTATAGAACGTGCTTTCCCCACCATGATATCTGTAGCGCTTGTTTTGAGCTGTTGGGCTTTGACATTCTCCTTGATTACAAACTTAAGCCATACGTGATTGAGGTGGGTAAAGAGGGAATGTGCAACGTTTGTAACAACCCTGGTTTTTTATACATTAAAATAAATACGATTCTCACAAAGAAAGGATTTGTGCTTCAGGTAAATCATTCGCCTAGCTTCCATATGGATACAAATTTGGATCGTGAGGTGAAGGAAGAGCTCCTCTGTGATACTTTCGCAATGCTAAATGTGAAACAGCTTGAGCGAAGAAAGATTGAGAATGAAGATAGGCGACGAGTTCAAATACGCTTAGCGAGTAAAGTTCTGGAAATGAAGTAGGGCAAAATGCTGAGAATTTTATTCTATTTTTTTCTCCTGTTTCGTTCCTTTTGAGAATTAAGAGTACTTGATGAAATCATCTTTCCAGGAACAAGACAGGTATAAACAAAGGCAGTGGTGATGGGCTCAAACCCGGTGAGAAAGGTGGGAAAGGAGAGAGCGGTGGGAAGGAAGATGTGAAGCCACATCCTACAAAACTTGCTCCGGAAGATGCTCAGTTCAAGTGGGAGATTGAAAACTGTGGAGGTTACAGGCTTATTTATCCTCTCCCCGACTCGGAAAAATATGATAAGTTCATGGACCAAAACATTTGCTCAATTTATCAGGAAACGGCGGCTTCCCAAGCTAGGGCAAACATGACTCGGACGCAGTTGGACGAATACAATGTAAAACACCTAATTTCTCATTCTTTTACCGCGAGATGCTCAAGTAGGTTAACCCGCAACTCTTTATTTCTAAAGCAAAAGAGAATTATAGATGAGAAGAAACGTCCTCCAGTCGTCCAGAAGGAAGAACCAGTAGGGAAAATAAAACCTAGGAGGAATAGTTTGGGAACTCCAAGTAGAGAGAGTTCTGGTGGTGGAAGTCGACAGGTATTCCACGATATAAATAATTTTGAATACAAGATACAAATGTATATTAATTGCTCTTAAACTGTCCCATATTAGGTTCATAATAGCTTTTCTAGTTTAAGCCTTGACTTCGGCTTGGGTAATAAAACCCCAGCTGGACCTCCCATAATCACTAAGGAGGAATATGACCGTGCTAAATGTCTCATGCAACGAGGAATGCTGATAAGAAGCCTTGGAATAGAACTACAGGTAAGGAACCTTATCTCTTCCTATGATATCAAGGCTAATTTTATGTAAAATGTCTTATTTGAATTATTCTCCAGGCTTATAATTTGTTATCACAAGTTGGCAGTCTGAAACCTAGCGAGCATGACGAGTTTCGTAGAAAACATGGCTTTTCCTTAAGTCAATCTGGGGTCTACCAGCGAATCGCTACAGCTTCCTCGTTACCGAATGGAGCTTCAATTAACGGGTGCCACTAATTACACTCGCTATTAAATACTATGAACGCTTCATTAAATTAATTTGATGTATTTGATTCACACAGCTCTAGACCTCCTCAAACTGTGCCAAATGCACAAGTACCATACGCAAAGGCACTATATAGTACTCCGAAGCTACTCCAACTGCCACTAAACGTCCTCAAGTAATTTTTTTCGTATTGAATAAATGATATGTGATAAATTAATACTAATATACTTATTCGACTTTGTTTTTGTAAATGACGAAATATATATATTTTATCATTTTAATAAAAAAAATTACGAGAGAGCTATACTGCATATACGATCATTTTAGTATTAAACATTTTGTAGTTCAAAATAGCTAACATTTATAGATTTGTCTTTGTCATGTTACAAATACTAAATGAGATAATTTGGAAAACTCTATAATACGTAAAAACTACGGTTTGAATTTGACCAAAGGAACGTTCTTTGTTGTGATACATTTGTCGCATACCCATTCAGCATAGACTTCCTGCGTCAAGAAATGATAAGCTGCTTCTGTAAGTCCCGTACATATTCTGCGAAGTGGAAGATATTCGTTTCGAAGTTAAGTTTTAGAGCTATAAATAAATTATAGTTGAAACATGAATTACGAAGCGAGCGTAGGACATCTTGCTATTTATGAACTGACCTATGAAACCAAAAATTGCATCCTGATTCACAAGGTATTGCTTGGTCGTTATCATGTACTTCTTTATGGCATACTCCGCATGGATAAATTGGGGGAGCGTTTGGGTTTTGAGGATTAAAGACCATGGGTTGATCATGTGGATAGATCTGGCGAGCAGCAAATTGAACAGTTAATCTATTTATATTATTTTATTGTTAGTTTTAGATTAGAATTTATATTAGTTTATAGTTTTTACTTTTCCGGACTGAATAGGCATTGGTTTTGGAGGTCCATTCCATTGCTGCTGGAGGCCCATATTCATTCCATTATTCATTCCAGGTCCTCCAGGGGGGCAATTTGGAGGTCCTCCCATTGGCATACGCATAGGTGGTCCTGAACCAGGCCCGGATGACCCCATTGGTCCGTGAGGTCCTGAATTCATTGGGCTCATGGAAGGATGATTCATTGGGCCTCCAGGTCCCCCCATTGGCCCACCGGGACCTCCCATTGGTCCACCAGGTCCCCCCATTGGCCCGCCAGGACCTCCCATTGGACCGCCAGGTCCACCCATGGGCCCGCCAGGACCTCCCATTGGCCCACCAGGTCCACCCATGGGCCCTCCAGGCCCTCCCATTGGACTTGGTGAAACCCCTGGACCTATGTAAAAGTATTGATGGAGATCATCTCTTAAGTTCTTGTATGTACTTACTCAGAATCTCCAGTATATGTATTTTTATATCACTGCACCTGGGGACATTCCAGGTCCTGGCGACATTCCTGGACCCGGCGACATTATTCTAGGGCCCATAGGTGACGGTATATTTGGCATATTTCCTGGATGCATGCTTCCACCCATGTTAGGGGGAAATGGAGGTCCTCTGTTCATTCCAGGATCTGGCATTCTCATTCCTGAGCCCGGGTCACCACCCATTCTCATCATCCCTGGGTCACCCATTCTCATCATTCCTGGATCACCCATTCTTATCATGCCCGGATCGCCTCCCATTCTCATCATTCCAGGGTCACCCATTCGTATCATGCCTGGATCACCACCCATTCTCATGCCAGGTCCTGGTTCACCTCCCATTCTCATCATACCTGGATCACCCATTCTCATTCCCATGCCCATTCCAGGATGACCTGGAGGACAGTCTGATGGTGGGGGTCCTATAAAACAGACATAAAATAAAGTCCAAACATTTTTATTAAATTCTCCATCTTTTCGGGAATTTACCATTCTTGAAGTTAAGAGTATTGCTAATTTTCCTAACCTAAATTCGGCCTGTTCATCATATTCATCCCCGGAGGAGGCGGCCCTGGAGGACATCCATCCATCATCATTGGCATCCGATTCATTCCCATCATCGATGGTGGTGGTGGCGGTCCTGCATAATTTAATTTGATAGTTAATAAACCATACATTATCACTTTGAGTTGAAACAGTTTTATAATGGGAGTTTTATCAACCTTGGGGACCAGGGCCCATCATGTTTCCCGAAGGGGGTGCAGCAGGGGCTGGTGTGTCGTCGAACGGGTTGGAAGCAATAATTGTGTCACCATACCCTACAATTAAAGCATTACACTTGTTCAAGTCATCTTAAATTATTCAGTCATATAAAACTATTCGCACAAACCTGAAACTGGTTGTGGTGGAAGAAGCTCGCACATTGGATTCGGTTGTCCCGATGGTGAATTTGATCCTGACCCTGCAGTAGAAACCCTACGTTTCTTTTTCGGATTGCCAGGACTGTCAGGCGTCCCGGCACTACCAGGCGATTTAAAATCGCTATTGTTGCTATTTCCCCCTCTAGACTTCATTTTGAACGCAAATGCTTGACGAAATCTAAAATATTAAAAATTCTATTCACAGTCTAGATAAATGTATCACATTTTAACTCACTGACACTTTAAAACTAAATTACCAATCAAAGTTCACAGGTCTACTGTAAGAATCCGTCTACTTTTGTTGAAATTTTATGCAGGCAAAGAGCTTAAAATATTAAAAATTCTATTCACAGTCTAGATAAATGTACCACATTTTAACTCACTGACACTTTAAAATTAAATTACCAATCAAAGTTCACAGGTCTTCTATAAGAATCCTTCTACTTTTGTTGAAATTTTATGCAGGCAAAGAGCTTTTTATCGTAACAAAACATAATTATGACTAACAATCGTAGACATTGGCTTGTCATAAAATATTTCTTTTAAATTAAAATTGATCTTAACTTGTCACACAAAACACGTTCCGTTGAAATTGCTCAAATTGCACGTTTCTGTTCAAGTTAACTTTTTCTTTAGTTGACAAATATGTTCCCTCCGTTTATATTGATGCTTTTTCCTGACTATGTATACATTAAAAGTTTAAATGTATTATGTCTTGCTTCGCCTCTCTTAATCCGGTTATAATACCAATTTAATGATCACAGGTTGAAAACAAGCAAACACCATAGGAAGGGGTAAGCCAAGCCATATCTTGTCTTGATCCAAATGCACATTTACAGCTCTCCTCTGCCTTAAATACATTGGACCAAACTTCTCTAGAGTCTAGAGAGTGTTCACATCATAAAGGGCATGATCCAGTGTTAAACCTCTCATTCAATCCCATTCTTCCCAATGTATACCCCGGGTATAGTTACAGTTTTTATGGATATGTGGCTGCATAAATTTGGATGAACTCTAGTCTTCTACTCGTACAGCTTTTTTGGGAAGAATTTGCTCTCTCGCGTTTTAATTGTGCTTAACCCTTTTCTTTGTAGCTCCCTACATATCTGAAAAAGTTCCTCTGTTTCAGCCCCGAAGGCAAACAATGGTCAGGTTTAAAATAAAACTTTTGTAAGCTGGGACAACAAAGCAAAACTACAAGTTTGTCCATTACTTTAGCCTGCACTGGAGTAGGTGTTAAAATTCATTCATGGATATTTTTGTTTTATCAGTGTTGTAGAATTAAAATTGTTGATAAATTGCAAGATTTTTTTGGGGAAAGAATGATTTACTTTATTAATATATTATTATCGCCTTTACCAACGGCACCTATTTAAAATAATTCAGCCTAACCAACTCATGCCATCATCTCCTTTCCCTTTCTCAAGTTTACTTTCTAATGAACTCATGTTTTCCACCGAGAATCTAAAAAGGCACGGGAACATTATCCCAGCGTTTTTCCTCAATGCGTTCTGTAAAACTAGCCACTGCACATTTGTATTTATGTTTCTTTCATTCTTCTTTCTTTTGGCTTAAAGCAGTTTCCTCTCGCTCTCCTGCATCGTTACAAACCGACAGCCTTTTCGCCGTCGAGTCGACGAGTGCTCTGGCTGTGGTGTTGTGTGCTGGCTACGATTCACTTAAACTGTTTTCTCCATGCACTTTTGCCTAACAGGAGGTTGCTTGCGCTGTCTCCAATACTCCAACCAACATGCTCTACAAACAAAGCATATATCTTGGCGTAGACGTAGTGGAGGTAAAAGGCAAGAGTGTATTATGCTCCCTGTCGTTCTTCCTTTTTCATCCTAGCGTGTGGTGTGGAGTGTGCTTCTGCTCTCACCAACTTGCTTTCTCTTTTTTTCCTCCGACACAAGTACAACTTTCCTTGTATGTTTTGCAGTAGCTATGTAATTTTCTCACTGCTTTATGGAATATTGCGTTTTCATTTTCAAAACAGTTTATTTACAGTCAATATCTTTACATGAAAATTAATATATATTAAAGACGGCATGTAAAGACCTAGNTTCATTTATGTTTTTAGGAAAAAAATAGAAGGAATGCCTGCGTATCCATTAGACTGGGCAGGGAGTAGAAGGGCCGCGTAGAAAGCAGCAAAAATTCATTGGAATGAACCTTAGTGGTTGTAGGGCAGTGTTCCTCCAATGAAATCTTTTTTCTCTTTGCTGATTCCCCTTTAAAGTCCTCGTTCCCTAGCTCATCTGTGAACGGGAGGAAAGGCTGAAAAAATGTACTATTTTCATTGCACTCCTTTCTCTACTTCCACTGCTGCTTTGAAACAAGTAGGGTTTTATATAGTGCATGTGTTTGTGTGTGTCTCTCTCTTTTCCTTTCTTGAATTCTTTTTGATGAAAACGATAACGGTATGATCATATGAAACACAAAGTAGAGAGAGGGGGAAAGAGTGAAAGCTAGGGAAAAAGTATTACAGCAGAAGTTCACTTATTGCTTCAGTTCTTGTTCACTCACGTAAAGGGAAACAAGCTCGGAGACGCTCAAATCATTTTCTGCAAGAAATTATGTATGGGATTGTATTCTATGCACAGAGCAACTCATCAACAACGTTCATCGTAATCATTAAGGTCATCAATTTTTCATGACCATTAGCGTTCTGTGGAAGTGATTCCGTGAAGCTAGTGAAAGTGGTCAAGTGGGATTTCAGTCTGGGAGTATCATCATCCTAAACTTGCAGTCATCATCATCACATCATCCTTGCATACATTTGATCACCCCGATGATTTAATCCTACAAGGGAGATTTGTGTTTCGTATGGCTCCAAAAAGCCCAAAAAGGTAAAGTGCAAACTGTTCTTTAATATGTGGTCGAACGTCGGGACGTGTTATGTACATTAATAAATATATCTTGCACTGGAAAATTATGCTATTTTGAGACACGTTGAGATTTTTAAATTACGATCTTCATCCAGACTTTGAAATTTAGACTCGCACATGCGAGACACATTCCAAACGAAGCTTCGTGCTCTGCAATAAAAATGAGTCCGAAGACAAACTCCAATAGTACGTATACCAAGAGAATTATCGAATATGGTTGACAGTTATTGTTGTTATTCCAGAATAAATGGAATTTTTTGGAAGTATTTTCTAATACATAAATTGCTTGATCATTTACATTCACAATCGTATTTCTTTCCGAAAGAATTGTTTTCCATGAAACCATTATCGGGAGAAAATTAAGTAAAAGAAATTTTTTCCCCCAAATACTTCTTTCATGTGAGTAATTTCCCTACTGTCAATGAGAAAGCATGCGTCGTTCGCATTCTCAACTCATTTAATTTCGCTGTTTGAAACAAGTGGATTGCAACATGTAACTGAAAAACTGACGAGGAGTGAATAATTACTTACTCATGAAACTGACAGTTTACTACCTACTTTTACTCTACCAGAGTTTCAGTGTTTTTATGGGTGTTCATCACGAAGAAAGTTTTATAACGTAATTATGTCGAAATTGTACTACCCACATATAGTTTGATCGTGATAAAGTAATGGTGGAATTAAGTTTATGAAATCTAAACGATTGCAATCTTCCAAAAGTGTGTACTGTATTCATGGATCAATGCGACATTCAAGACTGCTATAACCGATACCAATACCCGCAAGCGAACGCTAACCAACCCAAGTCACAGGTAGGTACGCCATTAATTTACAAGCCTTTCCCTCAATTTTTCCCCGGGTAGATCTACTTACTCTCAGTCGTAATTAAGTTTTTGTAGTACATTTACTTTTCGCAAAAACAGGTTTAATGCTATAATTAACGCGTAAGAAGGCATTAATTTTTTTGGATCGTATCAAACTAATAATTATGCAACGGTACTGTGTTGTACTTACAAAAAAGTATGCATATTTAGTATCCAACTTCTTTATAAATTTCACTTTATTAGACATTGCCTACTTTAATATCGACTCCAATACCAACTACTGAACATTGATGGCGATTAAGCATGTTAAGTAATGCGGCATTCGCTTCTTTTGACAAAGATTAGCCTAGTCAGGCATGTTAGTCATGATATGGTTAACTTTCCAATTTGCTTAACGGTCTAGTACTAACCTGGTACTAACCTGGCAAAGGTAGTGTTTCCTTGTAGATATTAAAAGGTCATCCGAGAAAAATGCCTGTTGCAACCAAATATTCCTCATTATTTAAAAAATATCATTTGGAACGATCAGATTATGAGGGAAAAGGTGAGTAAGCTAACACGTGTTCGTCCATGCATGCCATATATTTTTGTGAACAGAACATGATAAACTGCTACATACCTGGGAAAAAAATACTGTTCCACTTTTTAATACTTCCGTTTCTTGTCTATTGCTAAGGTTTACTGCTCCATCCAACCTTTATCAGATAAGCGCCTAATGAAAGAGACTTTAGACAAAGCACTAAGCTGTACATAATAAATACCTTACGTATTATGCAATATGGTGACGTTCATCTAGTCTTGTTGATTTCACTACTCCATCAAAATGATCTAATAACTTTCCTTCTCATTCTTTCTAGTCGTAGATATTACACGCAACCATGTTGTTAACGCTTTTATAGTAGCCAGGGTCTCATAATGGCGCAACTTGTATTTCCCTACGCTATTTATTTCCAGTGGAGTAAGGGAAACTTGATTGGTCGCCAATATTTTTTCTCAGGCGACAGCATTACCATTTACGGTGATAAAGGTGTAACTTTTTTCTACTCGTGCTCTTGCGTTTTTCCAAGCCCTCATGTCAAAAAAATAACAAGGAACATGAATGTTTCTCTCCTTAAATGGGTTAACAGTGCACACAGTACGGAAATCAGATCGATAATCTCATGTTTTGCATGCATAAGGTCTATCCATCATCATCATGTGGTTTAGAAAGAATGAATGTCACGAAAACAAAAAAAAACTGGTAGGAAATGTGTGTAGTAAAACAGCTTGTAGAAAATTGAACAATGTAGGTATGTATAGTTATATCACGAACGCACTCGCCGAAACTCTGAAAGTATCTTATAGCCAGTGTTTCATGTATTTACGTTGCCCACCTCGAAGGAGTTTTTTGTTACCAAACTTTAACTTGATGAGACCACATAGCTTTGTCTTAACACTTTGGATTGGGTATTTCTATACATCTTGGTCCTGGTGGTGGTGCTGGTTGAAAGTTAAAACAATGGGAAAGAGAGAGAGAGAAAGTGCTTTCCTAAACAAATCCCAATTTGCTTGTCGCTTAAAAAACAACTTTTTCCAGGCCTAGGATGCAGTAAAAAGGTACTTCAGTAGACACCTTTGTGGCTCTTTAAAAATGTCATCCCATTCTTTTCGAGATAAACTTTCCTTTTTTTTACCTGAATCCTTCGTAGTGTATTCTTTTCTAAGCCTTTTCTTTCTCGACAGGAAACAAAAGCTTGTTTTCAAAGGCTTTTACTTCATCATATGAATATGTGAAGCGATGCAGTGGGAAAGCTAGGGAAGTGTATGCTACGGCGTCGGAGACAGAGACTCTTTTATGGAGAAAGTAAATTAGGTTTTCTCCTTCATTTTTTTATCCCATCTTCTAATGGCTTTAAGGTAGATGGAAACTGTTTTTTTTAGAAAAGATTTATTCTTCCTTGTAGATAATAGTACTCTCTTTCTTTTGATGTCTATTTTTTACGTTGAAGAATTAATTAGTTATTATGGAGTCTGTTTATTTAGATGGATTGTCTATAGTTGCATAACTGAAAAATCTTGATTGGAACTATCCTTATCCAGTTTATCTTTTTTAAGGTTTGTTTGCGGAATTTCAATAACTTTCACTTGTCGATAGTTTTTTTCGAAAAA
>JAANSQ010000889.1:0-18342 GCA_036850885.1 Lepidocyrtinus dapeste | reverse complement strand
ATACCTCAGCGAAGCTATGTTTCTATCTGCTTTAAAGCATTTATTTGTTTGTGTACGGGCACGGAGGAACTCTACGAATTTTGCTGGAAGCTGATAGCGAAATTAATTTAGGAATGCATTTGACTAATCCTGACGTTTTGCGTGAATTTCAACAATTAAAAACGAACATCTCCTCATTTCACTAACGACTCTCTGAAAGACGGTTTAAACTTCGAACGAATCTTCCAGGGCCAATAAAAATGATTTAACATATTGTTATGCTATGAAAATGAAAATGGGATGTCAATTATTATGCTACAGAAGTTACAAAGTTTATAGTTTAGCACACGCAGTATTTTTACGAATACAAATCAGGAGTAAAGGACGTAGATCGTCATGTTAGTAGGAATGTGAGGTCCTGGACCACGCGAAAAAGGAGTCGGCGACGCTTCCCGAGGCTACAGGGAGGGATGGGTGAAAGGCTGATATTGATAAAACTGGGCTTTGTTGTCTCTGGCTGCCCCCTGGTACCGTTTTCTGATTCTGAGTTGCAGCCATCCGTTTGGCAGTAGCATAATTTGGCGGTAGCTGGTGGTTCTTGGCATTCTTTGTCATCAATATCTTCACTAGTCTTCATATGTATGTGTAATGTCCTCGTTAAATAATGATCCACGACTTATGTTTCTTCTTTCTGGGCAATCTGTTGCGGCTGGTTTCTTATCACACGCTTCCTCCCCTCTGCATTGGCTACACTCGAGGGATGATATTGGGTGGACCAAAATTAGCCGTTGGATGAAAATGACGAACACCACTTACTTGAAAACTGAGAAGGCTATTTTGTAAAATCTCAAATCAGCAACTGCGTTAAAATTACTAAACTGATAAACTGGCTACCGAGAAAGCGACTGAAGAAAACAAGAAAGGCGAAAAAATTGATTGTAATTAAATTACAAACTATGTACGTATAAAAACTTGGCAATTTTGTGTGGGGGTTATTTCCGCGGTGATCGACATCGATCGACATAACCTAACATACAACTAAGCATAAAAGGTCAACGAAACATGAAGCATTGGCAGAAAACATGTTTCCAGTTTTTACCCGTCGCCAGCAATTTTCGAAAATTTTCTTGCGACACATTCCCCTTTAGTTGCATGACAAATATCGTTATCGACTAATTGGAGTTTACAGAATTTATGCATTCTTAAACCATATGCAAATACAATATGCCTGCATTTAGCTGTCCTATTTGCATTAGGAAGTTATATAAGCTTCCACGAGAAGGTCAGGTACAAGGTCAAAATGAGACACAGTCTGTAATCATAACGGTTTATTCTGACAAAAAAATTAAAACTTTCATTGCAACTATGAGTATTTAAGGTACAATAAAATCCTTATCCTGCTTAAAGTATTCGCATAAGTAAGTTATTGACTAGAAAGTAGTAGCCTGCCTAGAGTAATCGAATATTACTAAATGCAATCAAGAAACTATATAGTTGATAATCTTTTTGCTTTTATGGTAGGTATTTAAAGCTAATCACCATTTTTGGGATCGAATACACAACGTATGAAATAAATAAGTCGGATGATTGCTACGTATTTTTAAAGCTTGTGCATAACTTTCTCGAAATAGTTTTGAATATAACAGAGTTAATTGTGTTGATTTAGTTGAATCTATAAAATTAAGCTCTACAACTAAATATTGTATTACACATAGTCAAGTTTGTAGTTATCATTGCTGTTCAAGGTATTTAGAGACAATTGTAATTGGTAAACAAAAACAAAGCCTAAAAATAACAAATCGTTTTAAAGGACTCGTTTTATTTTCAGGTTTTGCAAGGTTTGGCTAGTTTGTATTATGAAATGAAGGAGGACTAAATAATCGTCAGGAGATTTATTTCTGGGTTAGGTTTAAATATTCCAGAGTTACCCCTTAATCCTTTTTTTGGCTGACTTTTTTGGTTCGAGTTGATGTTGAAATAGTTTTCCCCGTTTGCTTTAGTCGTTTTTCAATAACTCTAATGTCATTTAAGTGAGACTTTAGATGTTTGCGAATTTTTTCAAGGTGACTGGACTTGTCCTCCGAGGGTACATCTTCTTTTGAGTTTTCCAGATCATTAAGAATGTAATCAATGCCCCGCTTAATTTCTGAAAGTCAAACAATTTTTTTTTGTAACCAGCCTGTAAGACCAAACTTATATTCTGTATAAAATAATTAGTGCTACAAAATTCATTTTAAACTTACGCTCCCAATAGGTCGCCGAGGACTGGATTAGATTATCAATATTGAGCGGATATTGTTTAAGTGAAGTACCAGACAGCAGTAAAGGTAGCAACTGAGGTTGTATGGAGGAATTACTAGTTTTCACATCATCCTGATTACTAAGGTCAGAAAAATCATCAGTATCCGATGCTGCCGTCGTTACGGAGGAAGATTCACTCTGCAAACGGCCCTTTGATGGAATGACTGGAATTTTTAGAATGGGCTCCGTCACGTTAGCTTCTCTAGCATCATCGGGGGTTTCAGCTTTTACAGCGTCTGCAATGCCAAACGATTCTAATTTTATCTTGCTCTTCGCTTCCGGCTCTGTGGTTGGTAACAAAGAGGAAATAAAATATTTTAGCAGAGTTTTTAGAACAAAATTAATGAAGCAGAAAATGTTCATGTAACCTTCTTCGACTGTCGAAGTTTCCGTTTCAGGCACTGCAAAACTCGGAATATATTTCGGGTAATTTATGCACACCCGTCTATCCGCACTGGCAGCATTACCCTCATTTGTTGCACTCGTTTCTCCCCTAACGTTTTCCTGGAGCCCCATCTCTGTATCCACTTTTTCATCAGGAGAAAGTAAACTGGCAAAATTCAAGGAACTAAAGAAGGAATCAAGGTTGCAGTTTGCAAACTTCTCCAGTACTTCAGCTTTCTCCCATTCATGCTTCACGCCACGGACCGCAGCGTCTCGTAATTCCCTCCGCATGCGCTCCAACAAAACCACCCTCCATTTTATTTCACGTTCTGTTTTCCAAAATGAGAATGAACGAACTGTATTAGGGGGCGACTTGAGCTTAACGAAATTGGGTCAGATTGTGGAACCTAAATAATAATTAGGGTCATTTAAACTTACTTGTTTTCTCCGATTTTTTAGCAGTTTTCATGCCCAACTCGGCCATAAAGTCCGACTTGTCCGTCTCAGGTATGTCTTGGAACAAAGAAGGGTCTTCAAGCGAAACTTTAAGCAATAAATCTTTCAATTTTTTGTCAATTTTCAGTCCGTGTTTTTTCTCAACGCGAAGTTTAAGTGGTGGTAACGTTTTCCTATTGTGCCGACTCACAATCGATTTTATTTCAACTTCTGTTTAAACCATACAAAACAAAAAATATGAATAGTAAAATTTTTTATATTAATAATTCTATTTAACTTACTAGAAAAAGAAACTACTACTAATAAAGTTAATGACTACTTAATTTATAAGTAAAGAGTTAACCGTATGAGAGTAAATTCAAGAAATATTTTGAGGTTTTTAAAATTGTTTTAGGTGAATAATTATGCAAACTAACCAATTTTCTTTTCTGGGGTGACAAGTCCCAGAGTGCCTAGGAACTCCTTCTGTTGATGTAGTTCCTCCCTGTTCAGCTTCTCCTGTTCCTTCTCTTGATGCACAAGTTCCAATACTGCCTCTTTTATAAACTGTTCAAGATTGGGTAAGTCCTCATTCTTTGAGTCATCATCATCAAGTTCAGAATTCATTGTACTGTCCTCTTGTGCTCTCTCACAGTTACCTTTTTCCTCTACACCTATCTGTAGACCGCCTTGCATCACATCCTCCACTGGTTTCGTCTCAATTACACTTTCTCTGCCATCCTCACACTTTTCATCTATTGGAGTAGTTTGTTTTGGTTGGCTTCCTTGAACCTCATCATGTTTGCTCCCCTCCTCCGAAGCATCTAAAACCTTATCGGTGAAAACTTTTTCCTTTGCATTAGCGGAGTAACTACTTTCTTCTGTTTGAACGGAAGGGACTTTAGGCGCACAGCGTATAACCGAGGTCCTTGGGGCTGTGTCGTCTATTTGCTGATTTAATGATTCTTTGGTTTTGGTAGTTTCACTCTGACATAAATATTCTATCATGAACTTCCCACTGGAATGTTTCCCAGAAGGCTTTTCTGAGTTTGATGAAGCTAGCGATAGATCCATGGCAGACTCGGCAGAAGTAGATGTCTGCGCCGCCTTATAATTGACAGGGAGAGGAGACAATGATGATTTCCTCTTTTTAGGATGTGGAGGCACTTCTTCTGATTTTTTCTCTTTGTAGGTAAGGCCTTGGCTGTCTTTCATAAAAACTTGCCAGTTTCTCTTCTTCGGTATGTGAAGTTCCCTCATTTTTTCTTGTTCATCATCAATTTCTGGAGCTATCATGGAGTTATATGATCCTGAAACTGAAGTTGCTTTTTCAACGTTTTCAACGGATGTGCTGGCACAAGGCTCAAGCTCCTTTGGTAACTTTTTCTGATTTTGAGGATAAGATTTAGAACAAGTGGCAGATTTTTCTTGCTCTCCTTTAGACATTGCCCTGGAAGACTTTACTCCAGTTTTATCTTCGGAGGAGGATTTACTGGCATAAGTGACTTCGTCCGAACTGCCGCCTGAACCCGGTAAAATTCTTCTGGTTGATCTTTGCTCTTGCAGGGGACTAGGTTCCCGTTCCCGAGTTCGCGTTGATGCAACGTTACTTGTACAGGAATACCTTATGGGGGATTCAGAGGCACGATAGGGAACCGTTCCAGATACTGCAGAGTGAGTGGGGCTTCGAGATGCAGGTAACTCGTTAATACTATGAAATTGAATAAAAAAAACATTGCAAATTTCCCCCAAAGAATTGTTTTTTATTTAAAAACTACGATTAACTATAAGGAACAACTTACGATCTGGATTGGAGGCTGGTAAAATAATTCTGATATCTGATTAAATCAGCCGATGGATGCGGCGCCCATGGCCAGGTTCCTGGTGGTCCTCCAGTGTTTGCACCATAAGGATAAGCCTCAATACTACATCGCGGACCGGGCTCCCGGGAAGGTATAGTACTACTCCAAACGTAAGGGGCATATTGAGCTGCTGGGGGATAAACGGCAGAGGATGGTTGCGGATAGATTGTTCCAGAAGGAGTGCTGATCATGCCAGTGGACATTCCAATAGAATCCTTAAAAAAAAGATTAAAATTTTTTTTTTATTCTGTAGCATTTTCAGGCACAATTACCTACAAGATATTAATCACTAACTTTTCGCAAGCTGATGACAGATGTGTGACTTATTGGGGCTACCGTCACTACTGGAGGCTGGCTATGAAATCCTCCTACCATATCAAGTGCAGGTGGGGTTGTTGATGTCAATGATGCCTTTCGGCTTGTCTGAGGAGTGGGGGAAGAAACATTATGGGAATTTTCCAGTTTTGGACTGTCGCCTTTGCCTTTACCTCTGTTTTTTGCCACGACAGCAGAATCCATAATTTTCACCCCGGGGATTACATCTTGCTTTTGCCCTAAGGACGGTTCAATTGGAGGACAACGAGGCAACTTTATGAAGAAACATAACATTTGTTAAATTATTTTCTTGAGTGAGACTTTAGGATTCTATTTTAAATCTGAAAAAGGAATTGCGCATTACCTGAGTTTCTCCAGATGGTAGACGTGCAACCGAAGATTCCACACTGTCCTCCGGTGGTGGAGGCCTAGCCATCCAGTTAAAGTGTCTCTTGTGCACCGGAAGCCCCCATCTATCGTACTCTGCGCTTTGAGCCCACAAAGTTTCCGAACAATCCAAACAGACAACTGCTAAGGGATTATTTCCTAAGGTAATGCTCCCCGGCTGACGTTGTTTTTCCAGGAAAGGAAATTCCTACCAATTTTCAAACAAAATTGTGAATGGAAGAAATGTTAAGATTTTTCGTTGTGCAAGAAAATTTCTACAAATTACCTGGAACGGTAAGGCTCTAATACGTTTTCGATAAGTTTCAACCGCACAAACTGCGCAGATAAATTTTTGAATGTTGTACTTTCGATTGGGTGGAGGGACGACTTGTTGGCTTTCGTAGGCATGCCACTGAGCCTCCAACGAACCATGACAGAAGGCACAGAGATACGTACTTCCGTCTTCTCGAAGGCATGCACCTCCTATGGGGCTAATTTGAAGAAGAAACGGGAAGTACGGCTTTGTTGGCGTTGAAGGACGAGACCTAGCTTTCTGAGCCCATTCTTTGGAGGAGGGCATGCCACACACGTAGCATGTTATTGTAAATGAGTCCCCAAATGTGGGAACTGGATGCGAGAGAGGTAAGTTCATCATTGTTTCAGCATAAGACAAGAAGTCGATAGCCAGAAATTCAAAATTATGAAATTACTTGATCTCTTCACCACAAAACACTTAAAACTGTTGCGGTTCAAAAATCTCTGTCTAATTAATTTATGTAGAACTTAATCAGTTTCTTCATCAAGGACTTTCTTTAACGTCGAAGGTTTAGGAACTGTCGAACTGAAGCATGAAGTAAACTGTATCACTGTATCATTTGCACCTTGAGTGTGGCACTTGACAGTTTCCAATCGGGAAATCGCCATTTCTGGAGAAAAACCATGTAAATTCATTTAAAAACTTTTTAGGTCCAAGAAACAAAACTCAGCCATTCTGGGCAAGTAAAACATTGTTATATTGGTTTTTAAAACAATACAGATTGCACAGTGATTCATTATTCATTCCGACTTTTCATTTTACGCAATTGAAATTTTGGAGCATCCAGCGTCAAAATTATATCTCTAGAAAATAATACCTCTTCCCAAAACTGTTGCGAGTGCGTATCAGGAATACGTAATTCTGGATTCTGGATTATGAAGAAAGACCAACTGAGCACGGCCAGATCAAATGAATCTGAGCCCTACTTGTACGTAACTAAGCCAGCGCCAGTTTATCATCAATTACCAATGTACATGAAAGAGTAAAGTAAGATGAGGGATTGGACTGACTGGAGTAAATAACTTGTAAAACTCGATCTCATTATATTACTTTCATAAAGCGAACATATAGTTCAAGTTAATCTCTAATATCGGTCTGGTGGTGTGGCTATGGCTATATAGTCTAAACAGCTTAAGTACTTCTGAAAGAGGCATGTCACAGCGAAACTCTATCCCAACTTAACATTTTATTCATTCAATATTTAATGTGGGCAAATATATTTTGGTGCATGACATCACTAATACAAAGTAGGCACATGAATTGGAAATGTCAAACCAAACCAGTTCTGATCCACTGATATGGCTATTTTTTTACATTTCAATTTTTCCAGGGGACAGCGACAGAATGTCATCCTCAAATTGCTGATTGTTCAACCAGACCTATTAAAATAACCATTCCTGGAGGAAATGATACAAAACTAAATATAAACTCATCCAAAGATTTTTCGCCAAACTTAATTTGAAACACATTTAGAGTATACAATGTACTTGGGCAACACACAGTAAATGTTTACCCACCCATGCCAATGCCTTAATCCGCTGATTAGATTAAGCTTATTTTTCTTTCAACTACATGGTATAATCTGGTCAGATTTAGTTTGTTTAATGTTTGTGGGAATTTTCCTCTAAAATTTATCGTTTGTTTCGCTTTTATCTTACAAGCTCAGCGTCAACAAGTACCAGAAGAATCTGGTTACTCTTTGAATTACTGTAACGACAACCATACCACTGCCAAGCAGAAATTTCATTAAAAAAGCTAGGCCCACACTTGAAAACAAATAGAGTGAGTCAAAGTTTATGGAAATGATGAGTTTGATTAAAGCACCTCCAATCCACCAGCACGCAGGGAAAATTCACCAAAACGTCGCATTTCTATAAAATAGTTTTTTCTTTGCACGTATCAGCTATAATTGGTTTTATTTCGTCCTTGTTTTTAACTATGAATATATGGCACTTTTCTATGTGGATTCATGTGTCTACTGGGTTTACGGGTCTGAATTCACTATCTCAAGAGACCTCGTTCAGTCAGCCTGAATGAAACTAGAATTGTAGAGATAATACTAGATTGCACTGGTTTCCTCAACATGGTACAAACCACATTTTTTATACATTTGTTACACTTCTCCCCTCTCTTCTTGTAAAATTCCATGGATGATGTGATGATGATGACGAGACTGATGAGAACAGTTAAACTGCGCTATCACGGACGCTCATTCATCCGTGCTAATAATTACAAATGTTGGTATATCTATAGCAAACTTGTTCGTTATATGTTATGTAAGCGTATATGTACCTATCCAAATGCCATATAATTTTTATAAGTCAGATGCATTTATGGGCTGATTATTTTCTTCTTTACTTTTGAATTTTGGAAGGATGCACAGAAAAAACGAGTGATGTGCTTTTATATAACGTTTAAAGTTAGCCTTTTTAAAGCCTACGCAACATCAACAAAATCGACAAAGGCTTGAATTTACGTTTGTAATGAAGAAGTCAAAGTCAGAAAATTCTAACACATAGTACGTATATTTGTATCCTTGTCGCCTGACGTAATAAAAACTATAAATAAAGTACAAATGGCAAATGTTTTAATTAAACAAACAATAAAAATTCTGCAAGCTCCAAATTGCCCCAAGAAAGCGAACGGCTCAATTCATTGTTTAAAAATTCTGAACTGAAGCCCAACTGTAACGGTAAATTTTTTGTGTCATACGGACAATATATCAAAACAAACGGGCTAGACATGGAAAAATAAGGCGTCTGGTCGAGTAAGTCATTTCGGAATAAGATCAAAACGGCAAAGTTACACCGCAATCAAACATGCACAGCAGAAATCTTGAATACAAAATGAAAATAAATTATCCCAAGGACTTCGGAGATGGGGCACAATGGTAATCGGCTAAATTTTTATTTCTAGTCAACAACGCGATCTCTGCATAAGTCATTTTAACAGTCCTAGTTTCCATGTCAAAAAATAAATGATGTTTATATAATCTTACCATTTTGTAGGGAAAGGGATGTACCCTTATGCCGCTTTCATGAAGGTTAAATATGTCATGTAATACTTAGAATAATTACCTGTTTCCACGGTATGGACCGACCTGTATGGAATTTAATCCAAAACGTCCTTCTGGAGTCCAAAAGCTTACTTAGAAAGATTTCATCTCATCAGTCAAAGCCTTCGCTTGTATGCATTTCGTTAATGGTTTGATAACCGCATTATGCTTTTAATAATGCAGCTTAACTATAAAGACGAACTGTAGAAATACTATAGAGACTAGAGACATGTGTAACATATCTAGAGCAGACAAAGACATTATTGACACAAAGTATATTTTGGAATAAACTGACTGCATCTTATCCCTTTATTATTCACATCATATTAACAGTGTATTTATTTCGCACTATTCTAACGAATTAAACTTTAAAAACGAAAATACGAGAAGCCAGTGTTATTAATTCATCGACAAATTTCTAGTCACATAATAAAAAATTTATATGGTTAGATTAAGCAAACAAACTTAGGGAGACAACAATCAACATTCAAAAACTAAAACAATTTAAGTAGTTCAGCAGGTAAACAGGTGTATCAGTCACTCATTTTTGCACGTAAAATATTAATTGTAAACAGTTGACTCAAGCGGTGTGTAATTCGCATGTGTATCTTAAAAATTGAAGGTAATTCAATAAATAATACGTTTCTTATCGATATTTTTCAATATTTTTAAAGATTTTAAGGTTTGGTATTTTACATAATATATATTTTTTATGCGTAAATGTTTTTTAAACTATCAGAGGAATATAGTACTGCTTTGTAAGTAATAACGCTCACAATATATGGAATAATATTAAATTAACTGGAGTTTTAAACGTTGACTACGTCGCTGTCGTTGGAAACTTTTCTTAGTCGGCTTATGTTTTCTAGACCGCTGGTGGACTTCTGCTCGTTATTTGGTTCCCATCTTTTGATTACCTAAAAAAATTGTAATGAAACTTGTGTAACATCATTTGAATGTCATCGCATTTCTGTATGCAACGGAAAATTTCGTTTGAAAAGTTTTTAGAATTTAGCTAGTTTAGTTTCTTTGAGCTAGCACGACAAACAATCCGCTTTACAGAGAGGAGGCAGGCTCAAGTGGCATAACATTTAGCAAAGAATTAGAAAAGAAACATTTTCATGATTAGGTAAGGTTTTATGTATGCTTGTATGGTCTTTGCTGCCGCGCGAACTTTTAAATTTATTATTTTTGCTAGTAATACAAACACTTAAGCACACTCTAAAACTTTAAAACTTGTTCAACAAACTACATATATAGCACGTATTGTATGTGAATACGGATAAATTGACAAAAATCGGTTGGCAATTTTTTGGAGGGAGTGTTAAATTATGTAGAATCAGGCTTCGTTAGAGGAAAGATCAAATAAGCAAAAGATAGCAGTAATGAGAAGGACGCTAAACTTACGGGCTTATCGGTGGAGTATTTCCTTATTGGAACCTTCCAAACCTCATTAATCGAGTTGTGCTTGGTCCATTCCTGTATTGATACTCTGGCGCGGTTGAAATCTATGTGTTTGTTAGTTGGAGTAGGAGCAGCAACAAAGAAAAATGCATTCTCACTAACATTTAAATTACAGAACAACACGTGCATACGTAAAAAGTAGAGCTTCAAAAAAGCTCAAGGATTGAGCAGACAATGAGCATGCAATAAATAATAATTATATATGTAGTGCTTTGAAATGTAGGCAAGCGTTTTAATAAATAAACAACTAGGCAAAGATATTATTTGTTAGTTTGCATTAAAAATTTTGATTTTTTTGGATCATGCAAACCTTGCTGATGTTCAATTGTAGTTGTTGCAGTCGTGGTGTTCCTGGGTAAAGAATCGGCTTTCTTTTTTGAAAGGTCCTCCTGCTGCTGGTGCTGGCTTTGATGGCGAGCTAGTGAAGCAGCGAGTTCCTTCACAGAACGCTTCTCAGTCCCCCATACTGGGAGAGACACTGGTGACTGAGAATATGGATCAGGATTGTTGTTATGGGGAGAGCTGTTGTCTCTAAGCATGCTACTGGGGCCGTGATTGTTTACGTTATTAGTGCCAAATGCGACAGTCGCGCTGCCCCCTCCTGTACTAACTAGCGTGCAAGCCTGGTTCTGGTTACTAGAAAAATTAGGAATGGGAGGATGGTTACTTGGCGGCGCTGAAATGCTTGTAGTGGTTACGTGAACGGGCAAAGACATTGGTTCAGAGGAAAAGTTGCAGGATTTGTCCATGTGGCCCATAGACATTGGACTAGTTTTCCCTGGATCTCCTGAGTGGTCATCCAATAGCTCCCCAGAGTCAGGCGTGTTAGCGTTAGAGACATTTGGACTTGAACCATCACTTCCTAATGAGTATTCTCCTAAAATTTACGTAAGCATTAAAATACTGTTATGGAAAAAAGCTTTATCGTCTTTAACAAAAAATAGCTCACCTGATCGCCTATCTGCTCCTACATGAGACCATGGGCGGGGCTTTGGAGCAACTGGAGGAGGTCTGCGTGTGACCACGTTCTTACTTGAAAATTTCTCCTTTGCTTCTGACACTGACACAGTAAACTTTTCTTTTGTCTCGCAGACAGATCCTCTAAATTTTTCCTTAGTTTCGCTAACTGAGACTCCAAACTTTTCCTTTGCCTCTACCACCGAAATATTTAGCTTCTCCTTGGTTTCAGTTATTGAGGAGGATCTTGGTTTTATTTCAACGTTTGTTGAGTTGATAAGGCTAGTTGTGCCTGTTGGGGCATTATGGGTATTTATAAGAGCACTAGAACTCGAGACTTCTTCCTGGCTACTTTTAGCTGAAGTCGCAGTATTTGTTGCGCTAATGTTTAAAGTCGATGTTGGTGTTACGGTTATTGTTGTAGTTGCAGATATACTAGGTGAAAAACCTGAAGTACGTTTTTCCTGCCGTGCCTTTATTTCTGCCATGACCGAGTTACCCATGGAAACGCCCATTCTCTGGAGTGGGGACTTTTTCCCATCATCATCTTCAAGTGGACTTACAGAGCCAGTGACAAGAGTAGGTGTTAACAAATCTCGTTTCATACTTGGCTTCTCTAGACAGTCTGTTGACTTTGACCTGGGAACTGTTTCTATGGAAAGTTTGCTGGATATACTGCAGGAATCAAAAGAACCTGGGCTAGTGCGTTCTGAAGCCTCGTCCACTTTGAATGTACGGGAGGAATGTGTTGGTGTTGATTGAATACTGTCATCCGCATTGCTTGTCATGGAAATCATTAATGATGTACTACTACAAAAAGAAACATGCATGTTTAATAATATCAAAGTTCAATCTTTAGTTTTGTGGATAACTGATTATATAGCACATTGAGGGGTACCATTCATCAGAGTCTGGAGTAACTATTGGAGTCGGGGTAGTAGATCCAGGTCTAAAGAAAGTGTCCAAACCTTCTTGCAAATCCGATACTTCTTCAATTAGCTCAGTAGGTGGTCGAACACAGGGTCGAGTTGGAGCTCTAGTTTTTGGTTTCCTCGGGCGAGCTTTTCCCAAATGTTTCAACTGTTGAGGAGACACTGGCGGAAGTTCTACAATACAAAATACAAAAGGTGAAATGGTTTCAATTATCAACTGTAAGATGATATTAAATGTGTCAAAAATACCTTCTATGGTTTTTGGAATGCTTGGTAGCAAGTCTGGAATGTCATCGGCAGATATACCTTCCACACAATCCACCACAGATTTAGGGCGGATTCTCCGCCCATGTAAACCTTTTCTCTTTGCTTGAAGCTGTGGAGTGGCCTAGAATAAACAAATCGTAATATTTCGACATAAACTAATGATAATTACTTAGGACTGGATAACGTTTGAAATTAAAAAAAATGCTTCAGATGCTATCGCTTCTGTTCATAACATGCAAGGTGTGCAGGTCACATGCAAACTTAAATAATAATTTAAAGATAGAATCGGTTAAATCAAACTAAACTATCAACGCAGAAATGCACATGCGTGAGTTTAAATAGTAGTAAAACACACTATTTCTACTTACAGTACCACTAAAACAAGTCAAAGTTTGAAGATATTTCAATCGATCTAATTCAAGACGAAGGTAATCATTGAGAAAAAAATAAAATTCATTGCAAAAAAAAAAAAACAATGAGTCACTGCTTAGGAATCTTCATTAGAAACTTACTAGATTTAGGTAGTCCAGCTTCTGTTGTCGAGAGAGGAGCAGCAGTTGCAAAAAATTTAAATTAATAATTGTAGGAAGAAACTTTTTGTCTCTTTAAAGCTGCTTTTTGCAAAATTTCTGGACGCTTATGATATTCATAGAAAACCGTTGATCTAACTTTGTGGGCGATTTAGGTTAACTTTATCGTGTTAAATAAATTAATCAAGAGAAAAGACATACCATAGGCGACTGGTCACAGATTTGCAGGTTCCCTTCGCTGATTGTAATTGTCTTTTCCGAATCATCCTTAGACATTTCTAATGGACTTCCGCGTTGTCTAGTCCTGAGAACGTCAGGGGTAGATGAACGCTTCTTGCTAGCATCGTTCTGCAAAAAGGCAAAGCAATCATTAAAGTGTCCGTAACAGATTCATATAAGTAGTCGCTTGAAGATATTTGCGTTTACTTACCAACTGCTTATGGCATTTCATTAGAGAGTCGATAGCTCTGTCTACAAGCTTATCCGAGATATGAGCTGCGACAGCCAAATGAACTTCACTATATAATAATAAATAAATAATCCATTTATCTTAACAAACAGTCCATATTACCATATTACACATTTTATTTTTTATGGCATGCTAATCATTTCTTCAGCCAGTATTCACGCGTCCTCTTTTGTATAAATGAATTAAATTGTTATCGTAAATAAATATTTTGTTACAGGCTTCTAATCCCCATTCATATTCGAACTCAATGCTTAAAATCATGATAAGAATTAACAAATTTCTGGATTAAAATGTATTACGCTTAAAGCTCACTTTAATTTGTTGATGATCTCTGCTCCGGCCATGTCAACAACACAATGACGAACAAAACCCGGTTGTATGCTACTTTTGTCAATACATCCCTGTTTAATGTCAAGCTTTAGGCTGTCATCACCCATAAGCGTCGGACACTTGTCTTCTGTTAGCTCAATCACATTTTCAATGTTTCCCTAAAAAAATGTGTACGCATGTTGACTATATCATAACGACAACTGACAACCATAAAATTTGATTGAAGTCGGACGTTTTATAAAAAAAATCATGCAATTATTAAGGCTGGTTATTGATTAGAGTATTAGGTACCTGTATATGCTGAGAGAGCATTCCGTGCAAATCTTCAGCTAGCGACTCAAGCTTTCTCTCGATAACTTTGCCAGCGTCACCTTTTAGCTCTATCAACTCGTGAAGGTTTACTAGCAGCTGTCACACAAACCAAAGTTATTCAAAATTATTTTTTTATTGAACAATAACGACTCATATGAAATGAAACTTGAAATAATCTATTCATGTAAAAGTAGTTTTATGCTATTTTAACGGGACAAACGGAGATTATTTTTAGCAGTTTTGACTTAGAATTACTGCGTCAGCGTTAAAAATATTTAAGATCGTTTTAAGAAAAATCAATTAATTGGCAAACTGCTGCGGGAAACAATGCAAAATTGACAAGATGGAAACAGAATCAACAGGTTTACAAGAATGAGTATACGCCCTGGAGCAAAAAGATTATCATGCAATCATTTATCTTAAACACTAATTTTTTGATATGCTGGGTACTAAGCGACTCTACTTTAAATGTATACTTTAAAATATTCAAACCTGTTTCGCTTTTTCCGAGTCATGGATAAGAGCTTCTGCGTGGGAAACTACCTCGGCGTGGCTGGGGTCACTACTTGGAGAATTTATTTCGTTCTTCCTGAGTAACTTGATTCCCTCTTGGGTCTGGCTTACGAGTTTGTCCACTGTTTGTTGGGCAGAACTTAGCAAAAATCCCTAATATTGAAAAAAAAACTAAGTTACAATTTACATAGTTTAAACAAATCCTAGTGCCTAGAGAATAATGATGATAAGCTTTCATAGATCATCTCCATACTTCTAAACTGATTTATGTTATGTTTGTTCAGCGATTATTGGTAGTGATTTGTGATTTTACCTGTTGTAATCTAAAGGCTTGCTGGTTATTGCACGTCTTTTTCGGCTGCGAATTGCGATAAATGAGGTCCTGTATGCGCTTTAAAACATTCTCCGTTTTTTCTCCTGATACCTTCATGCAGGGCAGAGCGTCATGGATTGGATAGGGCATGTAGCGAACACTCATGTTGCTACGGGCAAAGTAATATTTTAATAGATTAAATACCAAATATTAAAAATCCGATAATATTACAGTTAAATTCCATAAACCCCATAGTAATTTTATTTGGTTTACCACGGGAACCTTGCACTTTACCATGCAACTCAAAAACTGTTTTTGCGAAAAAATCAAAGCTGCGTGTTTATACTCTGATGATGGTGCGCGTGATCGTGACTTTGTTTCCCAAGCTTAATAATGACGCTGTTTTTGATAGCATACAAAGGCTAGTCAAGCTCAAGTGTAGCAAGAACAGCAAACGCAAATCCTTTTTGATGATAAGCGTGCTGAAGCAATTTGCATGCTTATACGCACTTGTTTAATACAGTTTTGAGCATTGCTCAAACTCACGTTGCACATTAAATCTTTATGTACTTGCAAACAGATTAGAATCTAAGCGCATAAATGTAAAAACATTTGTAATTTTTAGTCATGGGAATAATATGTTAATATTTCATTATAATCCACGAATAACCCTTTACTCAAATATCATTTTTTGCATATTACGTAAACACAATAAGTATAAGATGGCAAGATATGTCACGCAATGCGTACGAATTACTAATTTCGTCACAAACATTACCTAATCCCCTCAAAGGTTTATTTATCTTTACTGAAGGTAACTGGTAAGCCCAAACTACCTAGGCAAAACGTTAGACGGTTAGACAGAAAATATTATGCTTCTTTTCATCTGTTTGTATAGCACCATGAATGTGTATCTTGTAAATCTTGTTGCGCAAGCTTTGATTCATTCGGACAAGACGGAATTCATTTTTGAAGCAACTATCGTTATAAATAAAAACTTAAGATAACTGATAAAATTATTATTTATAAATATGGATTGGATTCAACGATGCAAGTAGCATCCAGTAGTTCCTATAAGCTTTCATAGCTTTGTGCTTCATTAAAAAATGTTTTGCATTTTAATTTATGCATACTAAAAGTAATCATCTCTTACCTTTCAAGTCCATATGCGATGTCTGAAAATCCCTGTAAAGTGATATTATTTCTATCATAGGTGACGCATCTGAGTTTGGTATTAATTTGAAGTGCCTTGGCCAGCAATCTAGCACCAACATCCCCCATTTGGTTCCCGCTGCATGGGATTAAACAATTAACAACATAAAATTAGCATAAACCGCAGATTCAATTTTTTGAAAATCAAAAACAGTCAAACTACTCAATAGAGCCAAGAGAATATGTTGAACTATGTTTTTTAAATTAATTGCTCATAGTTATTTAGATGATCCTAATTTTCCTATAGATAATACCTGATATCAATATTCTGCAAGCACTGGTTACTCCCAAGCGCGTTGATTACACTATACAGCTCTCCTTTCAGTTTGGAATCGGCGATGGAAAGCGTTTGTAAGACGCAGTCCTCGTCCTAAAAAAATTGTAAAGTTAGTCAGTGTAAGTATTTATTCTTTGCTTCAAAATAGTCAGCATTGGTTATACATTTACCTGAAGCATTTGGACGATCGCCTCCATCACCTGAGCCACATGCTTGGACTTTGTTGACTGTAAATTCCGGCCTAGATTTAAATGCTTTAGTGACTTATTCTTGCTAGCTGCTGAGACAACGCTGGCAAGGTCTCCTTCTAAATCTGCATTAAAATTAAGGAGTAAGTTTGACAAATATTTTTTTCGAAAATAGTTATATTATAGTTAAATTTGGGACATACTGTTATCACTAATGTCTAAGCTGGCTAGGCATTTTATTCCATGAAGACATGACTCAAGAACGTGTGCTCCCTGTGCTCCCAAACCGTTGCTGCTTATGTCCAACTCCACATCCGCAGTTGATTCGTTGCAAGCCAATCCCAACAAAAGTTGCCTAGTTCACCAAGAAGGAAAGACGTTACGAAGGTTTGGTTAATTTAGGTTTTTTAATCAGTACTACATCTTCTGCATTCAAACCATTAGTGAATCTTAAAACAAAGCAACAGCCAACTTAAAAACTCTAAATCGCAATTATTTCATTGAATATTAGAGTTATATAAATTCGAGTAAAATATAAACTATATGAACCCAAGACCAAAAACAGAGATTTTTTTCGTAAAAACAGTGATGCGTGACTTACTTCAAAGCTTCAAGTGAAAGTTTGCAAGAACTCAGCGAAATCTGTTTTAACGCAAGACTGCTGGTTAGGAATTGCTTAAAAGAGGGCGGAATCTCCTTTCCTTTTTTTGTCGCAAAGTTGTTACGAGAAAGGGACAGCTGGGCTAAATGGGAGGTGCAGCCTCGAAGTAAGGCTCCAAATACCTGCATAAAATTTTGAAAAATATTGTCAATCAGAATTGTTGCTTCGGTAGCTTTCAAAGTTTACAAACTTGCATGTGAATAATGTCGTCTCTTACAGTTTCCAAATTGCAGTCAGTTCCAGAGAGATCAAGAAACGTAATTGAGTTCGGTTGAGCCAAAAAATTACACAAGTTCTAGAAAACCCCAAAATTCGGCATTTTTCAAGAAGATTCTTTTAAAAATTTATCGCTTAGATTTGTCCAGTATTATGTAAGATTAAGCTTCACATTCATAATTTATAAAATTCATGACTCACATTGATATCATCTTTGAGGGAATTGCCGCTAAGATTTAGATGGGTGAGACTGTTGGGAGCGCATCTATTTAGAGCTAGAGCATGAGCTAATTGAGCAACTCCTTTTGCTGACAGCCCACATTGAGACAGGTTTAGCCAAACAGGCCCTCGACATAATTTCCCTAGCGGATTACTTAGATGAATCGCACCTGGTAAAACGAATTATAACAAAATTACGGTATTTATATAAAACAAGCCATTTTGTGACACAAAGCAAATGTACTTGTTATATGCTTGGACTCACCTTTATCCTCGATCATGTTGTGGCTCAGGTCTATCGTGTGAAGCTGACTGCTATTATTGTGAGTTACTGCTGCCGACAGCTTCTGAGCAAAATCACTACAACAGAATAAAAAATATTATATGAAATATAAATACAGTGAAACTCCGTTATACCGGACACTCAAGGGCGACATAAAAACTGTCC
>JAANSQ010000888.1:0-18364 GCA_036850885.1 Lepidocyrtinus dapeste | reverse complement strand
GTAAGAATTTATTACGACACTGTAAACTGTCTTCAATAACTTATAAATCAACGGTATCATATCACATCGCGATAGCCAAGCAAAGCAAAAGCCAAGCCACCCATCAAGTTCGTTCACAGAATGCTTTAAAAAAGTTTACCTCAACTTAAATGTTCCTCTTTTTATTGGACAGCGATAGACACTCAAAGAAAGAAAAAAAAGATCACCTACGAATTATGAATTGTTCTGTTTCTATTCATTCCATTGGTTTTTAATATAGATTATAATGCCCCGATTGTGATTTGATTTTGATGGTCAATTTAAAAAATGTAAAAGAATTTTCAATTGTTCTGGACGAATGCAGAGATAGAGCTGCAATAGATTCAAATTTGCATTGTTAGGCTGACAGTAAATCACGGGATTGTTAGAGGGGCTAGCGTGTAGTCTAGTGGCATATGCCATGTGCTCCGCCACACTCTCTAGTTCTAATGAGATTCTAATATCTTGATAATCACCGTATGTGATAAATTATCAATATCATGGTTTGGTTATGGTACAGAGATGATATGTAATAACTTGGTCACTACGCTACATTCCATTTTCATTACTGAACTACCTACCTGATTTTCATTCATAGTTTAATCGTCACGTAGGGTGTGTCCCTTTGTCCCACACACGAATACGCACACCTTCCACCGTTCCTTAAGAATATTAAAAGATCTCAAATCATCAGGCTATCAGGTACAATCATCGTCACTCCAAAAGTCTACATCACGCTCAGTTTCTCTAGGCAAATTCAAAATGGCCTTAGAACATTTTACGTTTGGGAGTCTTTTTAGCACTCCCTAAAGAGGTGCCTTATAACCTATCCCCATCATCATCCCAGACCCAAAGTACCAAAGTCCCACATGAATGTAAAAAGTTGAAAAAAAATATACTTCTTTGAATCTTTTAAAGGCGAGGTGCGATAATTGCGAATCTCTCAAATCATCGAATCATACGACCACTTTTACGTTCTACCCTTTTCATCTTTAGGGCCATTAGTTCTGACAACATTTTGTCACTATTATCCTTAAAGTATTAGGGTATTACGAAGGAACAATGGGAATCACTCCTGAAGTCCTGAGTCATTGAGTCAAAGAAGATTCAATGATTTGGCTCAGTTGGGATTCTCATATTACACGTGATAAAAAGACTGTTGCATCACATCAAATCAACAATCAACCTTAGTCCAACAGAGAGATTAAATCATATTCTGATTGTCTAGGGTTTAACTGATCAGTCTTATTACTTTTTTTTATAAATCCACGAAAGGAATTAAAACAAGCTAAAGTTACTTTTGGGGTTTTGGGTGTTGGTCTAGCCTGAAAATTTAAATCAGATCTATTATAATTCCTTAGGATTTTGGAGTCAAAGGTTATGTTACCGTAAGAGATGTTCATTATGCAGAACGTTACATTTACTGATTTACTCCACAATTAGAAGTAGGTCAGTTCCGATCTCAATCTCAAAACGTATTCACGATCCTATCTAGAGAAATTCTTTCGAGACATTTATTCTCCTGGGCGAACAATGATAACGAGACCGTGGAGCATAGTCACTACAGATATTACACTACTCCCTCAAACTTATCTCCTTCCTATTCTTCGAATGAAACAACTCTCACTCTCAATGACAGATTTACGCGTTTTCGCCTTCGGCCACTATTACCATTTGAGTCTCAGCATGGTTGGTGTTTTCAAAGATCCATGAAAAATGGACAATGCTTAGGTTTTCTTTGCTCTGCCAATACAATCTAGTAGACTGTAGACCACTTCTGTTTTTCATTATTTTCAAAAGGTCATCATAATCATAGATACGAAGACAATGTCTCTCTGTTTAATAAGAAGGAAAAACATGTGGGGTAGCAATATATTTCTCTTGATCGTGATAGTTTTAACGCGTTGACAGCTCTAATTAAAATTAATAACCCACCTCCCTCGAATCCTTTATGAGATACAAATATGATTAAGATTAATAATGGCGAATTACCTTAGAATATATCCTTCAGTTTGAAAATTTAGCTGAGTTGAATTGTTTTTTCCTGACGTTGTAACAAAAAGGAGGAGATAAATAACTTATTTGTTAAAGATCCTATCGGAGTAATTATAATTTATTCGCAATCAGTCTAACCTCCCTGATTAACATGCTTGATACCGTAGACAGGTAAGGTTCACCTGAGAGTCTCCAATCAAATTATAAATGAATACATGAAATGAAATATCATGTCTTGGAGCAAAACAAATAACGCCGACTCACGCTTCCCCTGTTTGGCTTAAAAAAGGATTTGGGGTGAACATGGCTCTACACTTTTTTCATGTCCTTTTAATATTTCCTGTAGACCATGCTGGTTTTGCTTCTGACTGAAAGGGTCTGACTCATTAAAACTTTTTGAGAAAGTGATGATGTGACGTGAGGAGGTGAGGTCAATCCGGAAGAAAACTTTGAAAATTTCAAAACTCTATGAATACTTAGTAAGCAAGCAAACTTTTGCGAAAACAGAAAGAGCTTACAACGCCCCGACCTCTTTGAATCTTTCAGAAAACGAATTTAGAGTATTGAGATTTTGACATCTGGTTTTGCTTCCAATTTTACTTAGTTTTAAATGAATTCTTAAGAAAAAAGTGCCGAGCCTAATTTTCTGAATTAATCTTAAAAATGAGATCATCATGAAAAGCGCTAAACCAACGAATATGTTACATGATGATAAAAAAAAACCTCCTTCAAAATGAATCAAGAGGGGCCTTATGCAAACATTCGTACTGTCAGAGAATCACATTTCAGACCAAACCAGACCACCAACTGTGCTTACTTTTAAAAAATAAATTAGAAATGATTTTTTTACTAATTCTGATCCATTTATAATTCTCTTGTAACTTTTTCCTTCGACTCAAAATCCAAATCCATAAAACACGTTTTATTGCGTTGGTTCGCTCTTGTGACCAAATTAAGGGGAAAAAATTCGTGCGCGTAAAAAGTGAAACATATCTTGGGATTATAGGAGCTTCACTCGCAATTAAAACGGAGAGCAAGGATAATGTTCTTAAAACCTTTGTATTTTTTGTAGTCTTGCTCTTTCCATTAAAACTTGAATTACTGCGTAATATAATTTGTAAGGACAACTCAAATCAAGTCCAAGCGCCAAGCGTATGCTCCTTAAAACTTTACAAAACCTTACTATTTCGTGACATTAGAGAGGATAGATTTAATTGAGAAATTCATCATTTCCATTAAGAACACATACCCATGAAATAGTGCTTTTGTTTAATTTAAATAGCACACCCAGTTAAGTCAAACCGCCGTGATGATACTTAAATCATAAAAGAGCCTAAGCTTTTAGAAAATGATGAGAAGAGTCACGTCAGTTGGCAATTGGAAAAGATGTTCTTTAACTTCTTTAAATTTTCTAGCGCATCACTTTGCATTCTATTGTATTCCACTCGTCCAATTACACAAATCATACCTAAATTGTCTACAGTCTCGATTCTTGATATCTTTTTTACATAGACTTGTGAAGAAAGCTCTAAAAACTCCTTGTAGTCCTAGCAGCCCTGGTAGCCCTAGTCGGCTTGGTTGCGCTCACTTCAAGTTCCACTTGACGTCTTTGTCTAAAGCCACTAGAGTCTCATACAGTTTTCCCTTTTCGCTCTACATAGGAAAACGCTTTTCACAGGACAAACAAAAGTCTAAAGTTTTAAAGTGTCTGTAAATTTCATGCAGACTTATTGTCAAAATTAAGAGGATGAGGAGATGAAAGCTTATTGATGTTCGTGTTTAAGTTTCGAAAATTTCTTTCATCAGGTTTAGAACTCCTCAAATAAGTAAAGCATTTAAATTCGATATCATGGCGAATTACCATAATTGCTTAATTTGCCCACATACTATGAACTAAATCAAAAATTGATGTGACACTCCACATAAAATAGTGATTAATTTGTAAATGATTATGAAGGCAATTTTTCTTTAAAATTATTTTTTACCTCCTAATTACACGTAATCTCTTAATTGGAAATTAATTTGTACTACGAATAGAACCTTTCCTATTACAAAATATATGATCATTTTGACTCTGACTAAGTGTCCATTTATCATTATAGTGTTATGATTAAATCAAATACGAAATATCAGTTTGATTATCCACTTTGACTAAATTATAAGGCTAAGTCATGAAAAAATAATTAAGATGAATGTACACTACGCTACTACGCACTCACGCTTTTAAAATTTATTTATGAGCTTAAAATTCCGACAAAGAAAGTGATCACATATTCTTTAGCCTACATAACTCACCAACAAATTACATATTGAATTAAATAAAAAGCATAGGCACGATCAATAAAAATGCAAAAAATGCGTACGGCATAATGACTCTAGTCTAATATCGTAGTTACAGGAACGATCAAATTAAGTAGATTGCCTCAAGCCTGAAATTAAAAATTGATAAACTACGCTCTCGTTTTAGTACAATGTCAGTTAGTTCTGAACCTGCTGTAGCGGTTTCCTTTTTTTATTCTTTTCAGAATTCAAATTTGAATCAGAACCAGAACTTGAATTTTTGGGCAAAAACCTAATTCTAACCGTTTTTTACAAGTCTTGAAACATTCGAAGTCTTTGGATTTTGAGAAAATGACCATTTTCACAGAAAGACTGTAGCACGCGACGTGTGTGTAAATAGCAAATTAAAGCATTCCACACTTTACACGTTCCGCCTTATTCTCACTGGCTTGGTTTGGTTCGATGAATCAGTTTAGAGTTCCTTTGTTCTCTATAGCCCAGTCCTTACAGGAACCACGTAACACCATATATCACGCTGAATTTTTTAGTTAAATTTATATTCAAGAAAAACTTCAAAAGGGTAAAAAAAATTAACCGTAATAGATTAAAGAGACCACAAAAACCACACCTTGGCTTAATAACCAAGTACACTACACGTTATCCTATTAGGCATCCGTATGCCACAGATATTTGCATTATTTCATCCTTTTCTAGCTCCTTAGCATAAAGATCGAGATTTTTAAGATATCGCAAAATAAGCATCATCCAAGTCCAAAACGAACCTAAACTTAGCATCACTTTTAATATCAACTTCGTCGACATAAATCAAAAACGCATTTTATACGTTTCGTAAAAATTCCGACGAAGTCTAGAGTGACAACAGGAGATGCACGAAAGAAGATGCAATTTTTAAAGACATTTCTCAAAAATTTACTTTGGCTTCGGTTCGGCATACACGTGTCAGGTTTTTTTCTAAAATCAATTACCTATTTTTACCCTCGAGATATTTTCAACCGTGAAATTTGGTTTAACCTATTTATTTGTTTTTTTTTTTTTTAAATTTTCAGGTAAGGTAGAAGTCAGTTTGTAGACATGATCAAGTTCAGATTACCCCAACCCCCGAGAATGGGGAAAAGTCTCGCAGCCCGAAACGGAAGACTGAGGGTAGGACGAAAATGGACTACACTCCTTAAGACTGCAACAGTGGTTTACATGTTCCAGTGCATTTTGCAGGTTAGAGCAGCGGGAAACTCTGGACAGGAAGTGATTTGTCCGTGGTTTGGTGATGAGAAAGTTCCGGAGGAGATAAAAAATGGTTGTGTTTGTGCAAAGAATCCTCCGTCCAGTAGCCAGCTTAGTGTTCAGTGCCATGATATAGATGGTCACCGACTAGTGGGACTACTTTCAGATGCAGTAGCTTCTCAAAAAGTTTCTATAAGTTTGTTATATCTGAATGCAAGTTATATCACGGATGACAAAGGCCAAATTCCAGAGAAGGCTTTTAGTAGACTGAAGCTGGTCAGTTTGCAGTTGTCCAACTGCATGATACAATCCGTGAACGCGAATGCCTTCCGGGGCCTGGAAAATCTTAAACATTTGAGCTTGACGCAAAACCTACTGACAGATGTACCCTCCACCTCCATTTCATTCTTGACGAATCTTATATTGGTGGATTTGAGCTTTAATAAGATAACTAGAGTGAAACCTGGAGCATTCCAGAGTCTCCACAAGCTCAGCACACTGAAACTCAATGATAACGGATTGGAGTTGGATAACAATGCTTTCATCGGTCTGGAGAAGACACTGAAGAACCTAAACTTGAAAGGTAAAATTTTTGGATCAAGCTACTTCAGAGGTTTGAGCAAGTTTTATAATATCTTATCTTTGACTTTGACACCATAGGAACACGATTGAGTACAGTCCCCACAGCGATTGCGAACCTATCCACTCTAGCCTTCCTGGACATGGCCCAGAATAGACTACGCGAACTGGAGAAATTCCAGTTTGCCAATTTGCACTCGCTCACAGCTCTAAACTTGGAGAGAAACCTTTTGCAATCTCTTCCCGGAACTGCATTTTATGGAGTGAATGACACTTTGAGTTCATTAAGTCTCCTGAATAACTTGATTACACATTACCCCATTTCTGCTTTACGCTCGTTAAGGGAGCTCAGGGTAAAAACTGACCCTATTTGAATTTCTTCCTCTACTTTCTTCTTGAGTGTGAAATTGATTTGAATTGTTTATCGTTACAGGTATTAGATTTGGGCTTCAATTTACTCACAGAAATACCCCACACAGCATTCTCCGGTTTAAATTCGTTAACCCTTTTGGCATTGGATGGAAATCCGTTGGCTACCATACCAGAGGACTCATTCCGTCCGATAAACTCTACCCTACGGGGAATCAGTATTGGAGGAAGATTCTTGGCTTGTGATTGCCGTATCCGATGGATATTTGAATGGATGGAGGAGTACGATCTTCAAGTTACTAGTAGAGAGCGGAACCCACAATTTTGCGGAAGTCCGTCTGGATTTCGAGGATTGAATTTTCAACAAATAAACCCTGATGGTGATTAATCATTTTGATTCTTATCTTCCCTAATTTTTAATTGGCTGAAAAATTCTGACTGGATTTTGCTTATTTTTGTCAGATTTGGTTTGCCCAAAGAATGAAACCCTTAAACAAAAACTTGAAAAGAATGAACAAGTTTCAAAGGAGGTAACGTTGCTGAGCATTGATACTCCAATGGCAGTTGTAGAATTTGAAGGGACGAAAGCGGAAGATGTTAACACTGAGATTCCTGAGACTCCCAAACCTCCCATTACAGAATATCGTAATCCAAGTCCGAATACTAACCGTACAGGATTCAGATTCCGTAGACCGAGACCAAGGCCGAGGACTACAACCTCCAAACCCGTTTTTATATCGTCAACTGAGCGCTTCACGGAAAACGGTAGAGTTCCAGCTCTCCAACCAGAAGAGGAGGCTCAACAACAGGAGAAGACTTCCAGTGAAGTTAAGGAACATCATAACAACGCCCAAGAAGATTTTAAAGAAGTTGAGTCCACCTCCAGTACCAAAGTGGAGGTTACGATAGACAAGCCAAATTCTAGATTTGTCAAGCCCCTCCCTCCTAATCCAGAAGACATGGTGTCCCAACCCACCTCCCTTCCTTTTTCTAGTACTACGAGAAAATATCCAAATTCTCTGAAGACTCTACGTTCCTTCCAACAATCGAGTAGGGAGACTGCTGGAAGATATTCCACTACCACGTCTATTAGCTACTCCAGCATGTCTTCAACATCCACCATGTCATCTGCTAACGTACATGATGAAATTATCAAAGTACCATTAATCCGTGCAAAGCCTGCAACGGCAATGACGATCACGCCCAAACCAGTCATAGTTAACTCCCGCCCAAGTCCCGCTGTCGTACGTAAAGTGGCCATAGATACTAAAGACTTTGACGAATCCAAAATCCCCATAATTTCTGGAGTCGGACCTACCAGACAAAACTCTCAATCACAATCAGAAGGTCAAGGAAATCCAAACCAGAACAACCAAAATACACTTTTGACAATGATCAAGTCTCCTCCGAGCAGTGTCCAGACTCAAGGGGTACTAATGGTTCAACCGGCCAACAATAACAATGGCATTCCTCAAGCTCACAGCCCTAATCTGGGTAATCCGAGAAATCCTAGTTTGATCTTTGCAGAAAAGTCGGATATCATAATAAGAGACATTCAGAGAACTAATGATGCCATTATGCTCCGTTGGGAAAGCATGAAGCAGATGGCGGGCTACAGGATCATTTACAGGCTATTTGGAGAGGATGCCTTCCGCCATGGGCCTCCTCTCGCACCCACCGAGAGAGAATACAGGATTAAGCACATTCCATTTAATGTAATCCATTTAGACTAGTCTAATTTTTCCAATATTTCACTTTGCCCCAGTTGAATAACATTCATGAAATACTAAGGCAATTGAATTCAATTCATTATTTTTAGGAATGTGTGGTTGTTTGCGTCGTCCCATACGATGACATTCTCTACAACGAGATCAATCCCAATGCGGGTTCCGTTCCCCCAGGAAGTCAATGCCGAGAACTGAAGCCAACAACGCCTTCTGTCCTAATGAACCACATGGATAAAATTACTATCGGAGCTAGCGCTGCAATCTGTGCGACCGTCATAATCGCAGTGTTACTCTTTGTCGCCATTACTCGTCGCACGAAAGGGAAACGTTCCCCTTCTGCTTCAACTCTAGTTTCAAAGGTTAAACAAATACTTTGTATTGAATCTAAATGTACTAACTGTTCTTTGGTCTGCTTGAGTTTCAAACTATTGAAAACATTTTGTTTTACTAGGTACCTCCATCACTTATGACACCATCTCCAGGCCCACAAGGAATGGCTCAGGGCTCCATGAACCTCATAAAAGACTGGGACCAACTCTCCGCAGTCTCTGCCAGAAGCATTCCCCGACCCAGAGTATATCACGGGTCCCTCGACCATTTAGCAAATGGACCACATAGACAAAGTATGATCATAGCCCCTAGCCACCGCTCTATACCAGATGGACACTCCACCCATAGGAGTTACCTAAGTGCTCATCATCACCACCACAACCACTCCATGCACTCTTACGGTCACCATCACAACACCACAGGAGCACATGGACATCATGGACCTCATCACCCAAACAATCATAACGGTTTCGTACACACCCACGGAAGACCCATAAGGCAGAGCATGTTATCTGTACGTTCCTCCCACGACATCCTTGAGCGTGGAGGTGGAGGAGGAAAACAGTTCACTCATGGCGGCCCCCACACACAAAGTCACAGACACTTTGAGCAAAACCACAAAAGAAAGCGGGCGGGCCGACCAAGCCAAACCGAATCAATGAATACGCTCAGTGGGTACGATACCCCAGATAACTGGACAGACCACGATATGGATGTATACGTCCATAGAAATCATGCCAGACATGATTTAGTTCAATTGTAACCGAAACTATAGAATAGAGTTCAATTAACTTTATATTTACAATTATATAAGGCTCCAAATTAATTTATCTGAAGGATTATGACCAGCAGATGAGCTACAAACACACCAGCCTAAATTGTTGTGTTTGTACAGTTTAAGTAACAGTTTATAACTTCATTCGAAATAAACTTGGCCAATGTTACCTTAATTGTTTGTACAAAAATTTTCTGTTGCAATTAAGTTAAGCTCATATAGGTTTTCTTTTACACTTTTTATATGCAACCTCATCATAGTTCGCTAAATATACAATGTCCCAAAGTAAATTGTTAAGAATTAAACTTGCCAATATAACATTTTGTAAATATGTACATTAGAGATAAGTTAAGTATTTTAATCCCGAAGAAAATAAAGCTATTCTAAATTTAATTTAAAGTTTTTATATGCAGATAAGTTGAATATCTTGTAGAATAAGAGGATGATGAATATATGAAAATGTATGAAATGTGAAATGAGCTGCAAGGGAAATAAATAATTGTTTAAAAAAAACGAATTAAAACTTGACCTACCCGCATATCAGCGTGGATCTCTCGAGCCTAAATCTCAACTCTAAGACAAATTCAGTCCACATATGAGCCAGGGCGCAGTTGGCTCCGTTATACGCATGGAGGTTTCCTATTAGCAAGGCTAACCTCCACACTAAACTGCCTATGGGTGCGGACTTGATTCCTTGTAAATTATCCTGGAGAATTCAAATCATTAATAATCTAAAAAAATAAATCATTAAACTATTTTCTTGAAGTGAAAACTTGGGCTTACCCAGAAACTCAAGACTTTCTCCCTCTTAAAATCCGGACTTCGATCAAAAGTTCCAGGATAAGGGTGCTTAGGATTGGGCTGAGCGTCTGGAAAGAGGAACCTCAAAGCAATGTCCAAGTGATCACTGGATATTGGAGGAAGGTCTGTGTAAATCGAGGGACTGTATAGAAGTCGTTTTTGCGCAGTGTCTAACACAGAATTGATATTTGGAAGGGGAGAAACAGGATCTGCTGTGAGTCTATCCAATGCAGAGGTGTACTGAGCTGAATCTAGAGAGAAAAAAAAATCTTAAAATTAACCCAAATTTATCATCCTCACAGGAATTTCAATTCCGATAACTTACCGACACTGTCACCGTCGTCGATACCCTTTCCCAACACATCCTTTATTGAAGTGTTTTCCGTTTTAAGGTTCCAAATCCCTTCGATCAAGTCTTTCAAACGATATTCAGCGTTGGGGTCTTGCTTCATACTGAAGTACCATTCTGGAGCGTTTTCTGGCTCCAGGTCAGTATAAGTGGAAGAATCCACGACGATATCATCTGTGAGACTAGGCCAACCAACTACCAATTCCATGGAGGAAAATGGATCGTCCATGGAGCCAAACGGCAGTAAATTATTGTGGCTGCAAAATTCTATCCATTCCTTTAATTGTATCTTTGGATTGTCCTTTTCACCTTCCCCCGGAGGAAGGTTTAAACTCGTAGTCACTGATATTTTAGTTCCCGTAGATGGATTTAGTAAGTCGAATAGTTCCGGAGGGAAGGTGTCATATGTGTAATCCTCGTGCCAGACATTCATGGAGTAGAAAAAATGGGAGGAGATGATTATAGGAGTGTTCAGACTCTGACCGATTTTCGACTTGAAAACGTCTAACAATCCTGATAAGTAAGTCGGGATAGGTACACTTTTCAACCGAATCATTTGGAAAGCTGTTCGTATTCCGGAACTCTCCGCCACTCCATAAAAATAGTTTTGGTGCCAAGAGTAATATTGTACGAAGACAGGAAATGTGCAGCTCGTGTTATTCAAGGCAATACAGGCAGAGCTCAGCAATATCTTTAACTTGGATTCATTATGCACAGGCTCGGGTGCTGTGGAGGTTAGAATGCCAAACTCCTCCAATGAAAAGAGCTCGGCCACAGGGGAAGGATACACTTGCGGTGGAAACTCTGGCTCGGAAGATAGAATTCTAAGGATGTGAGGAGGAAACTGAGGTAGAGAATTTGAATTATCCAACGTGGAATCTAAAATGGAGCTAACGGAGCCAGATGCAGAACCTTGGGCGTCATTTGTGAAACACTCTTTTACCCTTTTGTAACAAGAGAAGTTAAAGGGAAAGTCTGTAAACGTGACCCTCTCGTGCACCACCATCCAACCATTCTTCACATCATTTGGTTCAATTGGTCGACTCAGCCATTCAATGAGGATTTGCTCGAGACGCGCAGTAAACTGCTCCCAATCTGAGGCAGTGGTGAAGTCCTCAAACTGTTCATCCTGGATTTGGCAGGGTTCAAAATATTAAAAATTAACTCTAAACCCTCAGCTGTAATTAGAAAATGATCCAAAACTTACCACATCCATTGTATCAATTTGAACCTCAACTTCACAGGACTACAGCACTAAATACATCAACTTAGCTCTATCGTCTCACTTCAAATGTTCTAGATTTAAAATTAAATAGTTTCCTTTCAACATCACCAGCTGGATATAATTCTACTGAGAGGGGATGATCCTTCCCTCCCAAAATCAATGAGTATAACCTACGCTCTACGCTGCCTCAGAGCTAGTTTAAGGAGTACCAATATGACTGTTCGTTAAAACAGCTGTTGCATGTCAAACAGCGTAACGCCAATTGATGAGACGCAATTGAGCGTACGATAATGCTTTTACATTTTTTTGCATCCAGCACCAGCTGCTGATCTGCCTGTTCGTGATAATTTTTCCTTTGTTTTTAGGCTAAAAACTACTTATACGGCTCAAGCTTGAAGTGTATCGCAATCGCAATACGTATTACATATGCAATAGAGAATTGAAATTGAAAGAAATCCATGGCATATTTTTAACGGAGGTTGGGTTTTTTTTAATTCGTCGATTTAGATTCAGAGACCGTGTCTTTGGCTAGAGTGCGTCCAGAACCAGATACAGCTTGTCAAAAATGAACTAGGATTATGACCGTAATTGTTGTTGAATGGAATGGAATAATTTCTGAGTCTCATTTTTGTTTATTCTTTTCTCAATTTATTTTTCAGCTTTTCCCTTTGTCTCTTGTTATTCCAGTTGAATCAAACTAGGAAAGTTGCAGCAGTTAGCGAACTTACTGCTATAATGTTTATTTGTTTATAGTTACGGTGGTATGTAATAATTTAATAATACATAATAGTGTGGAGCTGGAGTAGTGTAATCAAATTATTAGAGTTTACAGTTACTCCTCTGTTGTCATTTTTTCTCACTCCCTTAAACAATTAAAGGTTTTAGTCTTCATTAATTAATTATAAATGTTTATATCATGTCCATTGCTTGTTTGTTTTTTAATGCACTGTCATAGTCATGTCATTGTTGGCTCTGCATGCCTAAAAACTGATTAAAGCGAACATACGGTATTTTGTGTCCTTTTCTTGTGTTATTGCTCAATTAAAATTCAGAATCCTTAGATATGTCTAGTCCATAATAAAAACAGTTAAAAACAACTCTAGAGACTCAAAATCTGAAGGTAAACTCTAACAAGTAACCTTAAATAACATGCACGCATGACGTTAACGTTACAAAATTCAATGAAACTAGAAATGCATTTCATTACCTTAAAGTCGTCTTTTTATTGCATAACAAAAAAGAGAAAGTCAAAAGGTAAAATCACGGAGTTCAGTTACGTGGCTAATAAAAAATGGCCTTGCTGGAATTGAACTTCTATAATTCAATTAAATACACCGGAAAAAGTCTACGTGTGCTGATTGAATTCTTAGATTAATATTTAATTATGAAACTGCTTACATAGGTGAAGTTATTTGAATAATAATGTAAATAATTGGTAGACAAATTAGTGTAGCATAAAGTAGATGTTGGTTACAAGTAAACTCGCGTCAAGGTCTTCAACCTCAAGACCCATATATACTGAAGTTAAAAATAACGCAAAAACTAATCTGCAATGAATCTCGAATCAAAATTATTTTGTCAAATGTCACAAGATAGCGTCTCACGTCTCAATTCAAAGAAGCTGCTCTTGCACCGCACTATTTATTCATAGTAAAATAGGTTAATATAGTTATAAACTAGGTACGTATTAAAAAAGTCTAAGATGGCCAGTGACTCCATCAACGTCACCAACAGCTCCAAAAATCGCTAAAATTGTTCGAGATCCAGCAGGAATTTGAGTGAGACCAGCATCTTCTATTGTTGTAAAAGGTAAACCTGACTTTTCCGCTTTAACTGCCAGTTGCTCGAACTCGGTTGCGTTTTCACACTGCAGCACTATCTTTTTCGATCTGAAATACAATCCGGAAGTCGAAAACCATTAAACATGCATAGAAATAATTGTTTGAAAATCATTGTCTTCCACAAACCCGCATTCATTCCACTGAAGAAGGGAACCTCCATAAATATCTTGTCTGGAAACTAATTCTTGATATAAAGCAATGGCACCGTGACCCACCTGCGCTGCCATTTTTCCAGGGCCCATACCCAGCGAGCAATTTACAACGAATACCATTTTATAGTCTTGAAACATGGAATCACCAGCTGCTCCAGAATCCAATATGTCGCCTTGCTCTCTATTTTCAAAAACCCATGCTATTGCTGCTTCCACAGTTTCTGCTCCAGTTTGTCTCACAGCCTAAAATAAAGGGAGTCAAATGCAATCCAAGTTTTATGAGAAGAAGGAAAGAAGACTAAATGAACGCGACAGTTTCAATTTAAAACTTTTGTCGCCCTTACCAGTTCAGCTTCGGATCTACCGATGCCCATTGAAACGAGAGACTCGACCATTTCCTTGGTAGCCGCTGCGTTCATATCAACACCACCTACTGCACCCACAGCTGCTGCTCCACCTAAATGCTCCTCTTGCCCATCCCCAATTCCTCTGTCTACTCCACTCATTTTTTATTTATGGTTAGACTTAGTAAAAATGACTGTTTTCCGGAAGGCACTCAACTATGTGAGGGAGTAGTAAACGTTATGGAATAATGACGAAAAGTAGAAAAATGGAAAACTTCCAATAGGGTCTAATATACTTTATAAAATTACACTTTGCTTCTTCTCATTGCAGCAAGAAATTCTTATCAGTTGGTATTTGTGTGGATAAGGCAATTCTTTAAGGCTACTTCCGGTTACTGAGTTACTGCACTGAAAACCTATGGAAGAAATGAATTTCAAGTGACCCATGGGTTGGGCAAGGTAAGTTTTGTTGCTCCAGTTTATATAAATTTGGGTTTTGAGCTGATTGAGTTTATTGCGATTAAAACACCAGCTTTCACCTCTTAGATTCACCTAGCTTTAACTCTTAATGCATAATTAAACTATCACTAATTACTGTATAAAAGATCGAAGAAGAGTTTAGTAAACTAAAATTTCCGTATTAATCCCTTCACTCTATCACGAGAATTTTACAGAGCAGCAAATAGGCGGAGTGGATTCATACTACCCGGTTTTTCTTCATCATAATAAACATTTTGACATGAACATAACATGAACACAGATCAGCAGTCAGCAGATCAGTCAGCGAAGCCAGTGCATGCAGATTGCAGATTGCAGGCCATATGCCAGTTCTACATCTCAAATCGAAACAGAGCTTATAATATGATGATGCATTTGCATTTTGCATATCCTTTTTGTCATTAAGCACATAAAATTGCGATTTGTCATGGACTATATTGTAATGTAGTATAGTAAATTCGTATTAAAAGTCCAACAAAGTCTGCATCAATTGCAATTGTCAGGTATTTTATTTATTCATGAGCCTATATTATAATTAATAATTACATTTATATTGAGTCTCGTATATGGCAAGTACTAATTACCCGAAACAGGTACATATTACCCGAAAAAACGTCCGATTATTACTTATTAGGGAACAATTACCCGAAACAGGTACATATTACCCGAAAAAACGTCCGATAATTAGGGAACAATTACCCGAAAAAAAACCTGAAATATGGATGGTTCCCTTACGACGAAGGGTTGATGAAGAAGTATTAAGACATGTAAGTTAGTCGCTTATTTTTGTTGACACCCGAAAAAAGGGCAGGAACTTCCCGAAAAAAACCCGATAATTAGGACACAAATTGCCCGAAAAAACACCTGAATATATTGATGGTTTCCTCACCGTTGATGATAAAGTATTAAGAAATGCAAGTACGTCATTTATTTTATTGTCATCATATACATTTTTCCTTCTCTTCAGACACTGCATATCATTCAGAATAAATGCTAGTAAAACGTATTACTTAGATGACGTGCTTACGTCATGGTGTTCATTTATCTTAACTAAAGACGACTTGATGTACGTCATTACTTCTTTATAACGTTATCTTTAACTAGTCTTACTGAGGGGAGCCATCATCCCTCCCAGGTCAGAGGGGTCCCTCGATTTTTCATGAGTAAAAAAGAAGTTGTAAGATTTATTTTAAGATATATATTTGGATTTGTAGAAATTAATTATCTTAGGCGGAAGAGCTGAAATTAACATATAATTAGAGTAAAGTTGGAATCAATTTTTAAATGTAGAGGAAGTTATAGTTTAGGATGGATAAATAACTTAAAGGACAGTTATAGCGTGCATGGCTCGTTGAACATCGCAAACATTCTTTCCGAGTATAAGTGTTATCGGGGTTTCGCAAAATTGGAGGAGCTTTTAATGGTTGGACAGCAGTAGGTGAGGTATTTGAAGTTTGTTCCACCAGACTATCTAGTGAAGCGTTTATAATACTGAATAGCGTACTAGCGTAGTGTACTTTATGCTGAATAAGCATCAACACAATCTAATCTAATTCTAACCTAGAGTAAAATTTCACAAGATAACCTTAACCTTTAAACATATTCTTACATTGCATAAAACGTAACATTCCCCTCCTATATTAAAATTAAGTCCTCCTCATTTTCATGTACATTTTAATTAATCTATCATTCAGAAAAGTGCATGAGTGCAAAACAAGTTTCGCGCATACATTGTTTAGTACAAATTATCTTTTTTTCACAATGTGCAATTTAAAATACACTTGTTCCCCTTTGAGAACCTTAACACAGGTATGGAAATAAAGATATTACTGCCATTTAAACTTTTTTTGCAAATATTTATTTGCACAAACAATTACTTCATTAGTGTAGTCGGGCCAGTGATATCTGCAGGAAGTTTTTGTAGGTGGACGGGGGAGGAGAATCCTTGATGTCATGCTGCAGTTCGTCCAGGAGCTCCAAGCCGTCGTTTTCTGCTTACCTACCCAGAAAAAAGTGTTCAGCCATCATTATGTTCTCGTTTTATCTATAGAACTCGTCGAACTTACATGATCTCGAAGGTAGCGATGATGTTTATAAAACGAATGGTATGATTTGTTAGCTAAATAGCTTCACACTTATGTTAGAATGAATGACATTTAGTTTAGCTTCATAGATTCGCTATATCACAATCAGAGTATAGTCCTCCAAGCATATAGCTTAAGGTAGATTGAATGATGCAAAAGATTGAGAATAGCTTATACATTCAATATGGACTTATCATATCTAGTTACACTTATAAATGTATGAAATGTATTACTTTCTGGCTATCACACTTCTGTTAGAAAGAATGGCATTTAGTGAGCTTAGTTTCATAGATTTGCAATCAGTCAGTCGCCGCGCTTGCATGTACTTTAATATGATGATGAAGATTATGAGTATGCGAAAAACTTAATTAGAAAAAAAATTTGGCTCCAAAGAATCATTTGAAGCATTAAAAAAAGCTGTGAAGAATACAAAAACGGTTTGCGAAATTATACTTGATAAATAAATTGGATCCTTCGATGAAACAAGCTGAAAAGATTACTTGGCTACTGAAAGGCATTTCACAAGAAATAGCAGAACAAATTGTAGGTAAATGTATTTTACTCTCTTACTCAAACGTACAACAGATTAATTAAAGGTGCTTGTTTTGCCACTGCAATCTTTATTACATTCAAATTATTGCAGTAATTCATTATTTCCTGTATAATTGCAAATCATTTAGTTGACTTTGGGAAACATCAAATATTCGTATAAAATTGTCATAGTTAAGATTTTTAGGTGTCGTCTATCCAAGTGTTGAACTATTATCCCTCAAAATGAACTAAGCATTCAAACCTAGGAAATCTAAAGAATTGTTAATAAAGATATTTTTAGTTGTATTTCATGAATATTGGAAGAGTGATTATATTGTGTCAAACCACTGTTTAAAACAACTCTAATACATAAATCATATTTCTAAAGCATTTAACTCTACACTGGTTCACATCTACCTTTTTCTGGTGGATTGGGATATTTGCTTAAGGGAAATACAGATACACTAACACGTTCGTTATTTTGAGACAGCATACTTAACTCATTGATTTATTTCGTTTTTAGGGAATATTAAGTTTTTTTCATTTGTCGTTTTACGAGGTGTATAAAATAAGAATAATGACTTTAGTATAATTTGTAGATACTTCGTATATTAAGTTTTAGCCAGGTCATTATTATAGTATATTTTGAATTTTCCTTTTGTATTATGATTAGGTTGTGTGATTCTCTATATAAAACAATTTTAGTCCCTATTTTCACGATATTCGTCCCAAATATGTTTGTATCTATACTTTATCATTTACTTTTTAGTTATAAATGAATTATCATTGGGTCTAGCACGGTTTAGCGAATAAATTTGCACTTGGGACGGCATAGAGCTGGGGATGCAGCACCATCAACCTCCCTATCTCCTTTAAACTTGCTCCGTTTTTCAGAGACGGAGCAATTTCCTTAGCTTGATTTATGAAAACATCTTTTTGCAACCAAAGTACCGGTACGTGACCAAAAATTATGCATCTTTCATACATAGCTTCAAATATGTTCATCTTGCATCTTGGTTTAAGCTCATTGTTGACACGCTTGTATTGAAAGTAGCAAGAGCGTAATCAAACTTCGATCTTAAAATTTATAAAATGATTGTCATGTTGAGGCATTACCGGCTATCATTATCCAAAAAACTAAAACTTTGAAGATTACTTAAGCATATACCGTATATACTCTTTTAGTACCCCAGTCTCCAATACTCTACCCCCTCCAATAGTACC
>JAANSQ010000887.1:0-18365 GCA_036850885.1 Lepidocyrtinus dapeste | reverse complement strand
AAATGGGGAGCCAGACAGTCCGTTTTTCATCACCTCCACCTCAGTGTTATTACTAAGTTCCGGAGAGCCAGTCTCATCCGAGTTATTTTCCTCGAATGTTTTCAATTCAGTGATTTCAGGCTCGTCACTCTCAGTTATTTCGACTTTGTCACAGCCGACCTCATCCACTGCCTTCTCTTCGTCTTGAGGGTCTTGAGGTGAAGAAACTTCCTCCTCAGTTTTCTCATGATTAGTCTCATGCATATTACGCTTTGCGAATTCGCAGTCTGGAGCATGCTCCTCATGTTCCACATCGACACCGTTGTTCTCATTAGTAACATCGGTCACGGTCACGCCAGATCTTGAGCCGGAACCTGTAGTACGGTAACCATTCCTAGGTTGATCCCATCCTGAAATCGTACTTATAGGGCGCTGTTGCCGAAGAGCTGGGTCTGTTATGTTGTCAGACTGACGGCGCTCATAATGTTCATACATTTGTGTGAACTGGAGACGAAACTCTTCATATGACACTTTTGAATGCACTATAGCCAGCGTGTCAACCCAGACTCGCCATCCTCCATACTCATACTTGATTGCATGATGTAGTAACATGCGAAACAGGGAATAAACCATGTCAGAGATTTTCTGTTCTTCGCTGTTTTTAGGATGAATGTACGCCAAAGAAATTAGCCATTCCTAGGAAATAAATTCAAAACATGCAGAGTAATTACGGAGATAATTCTAAAAAGACATATAGTTCATCTTGAAATTAGAATGCTTACCTGCCAAACTGACATCTGCAACACGGTACGACGGTTTTCGCGATTATGATTACAAAGCAAAGTCATATCTGACAAGAACAGTTTTTTTACTTCTAGCAACGCATCTGTCTGTTTCGATTGTCGTATCAGAGTAGCAACAACTTTCAAAATCACTGAAATATAAAGTGAAAGCATGTTAAAGGTTTCATCAAAATTCCCATCATCCACTAAATAAAATTAAATGGGACATACTTGGGTTCTCTAGGCGGTAATTGGATTCAGGCTCGGAATGTTTGGAATACAGTATTTGCTGACTAATATGCTCCGTCAAAATCTCGAAAAGGACGTTGTAGGTAGGAAGACTTAGTGAATCTTCATGTAGAAGAAGCCGTTCAGCCAGTAGTGTGTAAAGGTTATGTGGACTCATGACGTCGTACTTACGTCTACATAGGATAACAATGTAAACGGATTCACAGTGAAACCCAAAGTTCACAGCTCGAATTCCAAAAAGTTTCAAATAACATTAAAACTGATAAATCTACTTACTTGTGAGTACTGCGACACAGGAAAAACCCTAAAAGCTTTAATGCTTGCAATCGTATGAGCTGCGTTTCAGCTCCGAGTAGTTTAAACACTGTTCGAACGCCATTCTTAGCATCAAAAGCTGGAACTAGAGAGGAGGGATGCTCGGACATCAGTGATATCAGCATTTGCAAAACATCGTGCAGATTTTCATCCTAAAAGATTTCATCAAGACCAAATTAGATTAGAAAATACACCCCATTAATCTTTCAGTAAAAAAAAAGTTGGATAACTATGGACTAAGTCAATCTCATGACATGAGTCCATAAAATATACGTTTCCCTTAGGATTCGCTCTTGCTTTACCTACAACTACTTATATCTGTGCTAATTATATTTCATACCTCATTAACGGTAGTCAAGTAGTTCAAAATGCTTTGCAGCTCATCCTCCTTCACGCCGTTACCAATCAGTATAAGTTGTTTCAGGAAGAGCAATATGTAAGCTCGTATAGCAATAATGTCTGCATCAGAGGGTCTCGGTCCATCTATCAAAAAATGGAAGTTATTGATGGGAGGAATAGAGTTATTGAGGAAAAACTTAGGTAAATACATTTAATCACGCTATACCTAGTCCTTTCGGTGTAATCCCCGACTTGTCCCTTGGATTCACCACCCAATAATAATATTTTAGGGTGTGCATGGTTTGCAAAACAGTACTTATTCGTCTCACATTCGAATAGATCTGGGTATCAGCTAAAAATTCAGTGGCCAAGTAGGAGTAAAGTTTCATTTGCACAGTTACAGGAGTGTAAATCCAAAGAGCCGGGTTAAACAGAATATGATCGAGAAGCTGGAATAAAGTAGAGTTTCAGTAAAAATACAAGAATTCTTCTCCTTATTACCAACTTCTGAAACTCACGAAATTTAGTTAAGCTAATACACTACCTGTTTGAGAAGAAGTTCACTGTTGGCATTTGGACAGCATGTAACCAGGTATTTAGTAAGTTGAAGAAAAGACAAGAGCACTTGTAATGTTAAGTGCTCTCTGGACGCTTTCTGAAGTAAATAACTGATAACTAAAAAACCCCTGTTTTGAATCATATGCTGCTGCACAGTTGGAGAGGACTCCACCAGCTCACATATAAATTCCAACAATTTAGAACTAGGAAATGAACAAGAAATTGGATTAGATTTTAAGTTCACATTCCATTATTAACAGTGTATTTACAGCTTGTAGTTATGTATTACCATAATGAGTCCTTTCTATTATCAACTGGGGTGTCGTGAGAAAGGTCGAGCTGAGCGAATAGTGGAAACAAAACTTGTATACCTCCCACCGAATTCAGTGTACTGTGAATGGAATGTGTGATCACTGCTTTGACATCCTACAAATTTAAATTAATTAGCAAAATTCAAACAATTATCCAGCACGCAATTCATACGCCACAAATCAGTTACCTGTAACATGAGTGCGTGAGGTGTATGGACGAAGTAGGAAATGTTTCCTTTTGGCGCGGATTGAAGACACAATTGGCTGTCAGTGGCTACAGGGTTGTACATAAATACTAGGGAACTGGACAATTTACCGTCGTAAAGGACACGGCGATGGTTCTCGGGTAGTTGCATATGGAACTCGTTTTCGAAACGAAATTGGTTCTACAAACATTGAAGGAAACACTCCAGTCATGATAGATGCAAAAGGCGGATCATTCTTTCTACATTTTTATAAATAAAAGTATTGCTAGAAGTTACCTTGTAGCCACTAAAAAATATTGGAAGAGAAAAAGAAGTTAAATTAGTTCAACCTTTTTATGTACCATGAAAAACGCGGACCCTACTAAAGGTTTCCTACTGATCGCAAGAAATAATTCACGATTAAAATTTTTATTAAAATTAAACAACTTATTTTAGCCACCATCTGAAATCAAGCAGCATAAAGTCATTAAGTAAATCTATCTTAGAATGAAACGTTTAGTAGGGCAGGCGATTAATACATACAGATATTTTAAAATTTAACAATTCAATAAATTATTGTTTTTTTTTCATTACGGCCCAAGACGATGCATGGCACAAATTTGATGAGGAGTCAACGCTTCGCCGAAAAGATAAACTGCCGACATTTGTCCACAAAATACCCGTTCCTCATCCAAGTCTGGCGTAGCCCCAATATAACACTTGTCGAAGGGCTGAAAAATCGACATCATCTTTTACTCGTTACATAACGTAACATAAGTCTCATAGTAAGCTACTAACTGTTCAATAACAATATCGGATAAAAAAGCTAGAAATATGAGCTTACGTCATTCGTAGAAACAAACCAAGCCATCTCCGTACTGGACGCAAGCTGACAGTTGACAAAACACTTAATCTCGTTCTTTGTCCACCGGTTATAAATGTACACAATGGCTATCATGTACCACTAAACATTGAAAATTAAGTTTTTAACTAGTATCAAATACTTACGTACATACATTCTTAATTTTTTTCTCACTTAAATATTACAAATATAACGCATTACCTTCCTCGGCTGAAACTCATACTTCACACAATGCTGGAAGCCCTTCCCTTTAACTTTCATCGAGGTAAGTACAAGGCAGTTTCCAACAAAATGGGCGGAATAACCAACACCTTTACTCGTCTTGAAGCTTAAAATATGAGGAAAGTCAAATTTCAGTGACATGCCAACTCTAGATACTTCGCTAATTGTAATGTTCCCAAAGTCAAATGTACAATCCAATCCGTTAGTCAACTTGCCCCAACTCACCTGTACAAGTATGGTTTTTCGCGTTCAATATTGACCGAGTTGATTGGATCTAGTCTGAACCAAGTCATAAAGGTGAATCCATTTTCATATGGCCAACGAGCCAATGGTGGAAGGAGAATCGCCTTCATTAATAAAGCAATAAAGGAGAGTAAGGACCCACTCAGACTTACGAAATCACATTCATTATAAAAATTAAATTTTCATGGGCATTTACCGAGCCTTTCTTTCCAGGAAAGCTAAAAAACACATCCGGTCCTGTCCTCTGAGGCATTTGCCTAAGCACACTAAGTAATTTGGCCGAGTGACGAGGCTTGATAAAAGGATAAAACATTAATGTTCTTGTTTTTAGTGCTCAGTGAATATAATAATAATAATATCATTTCATAATAAAACAATAAGACTATGAAATCCGATCATAGCTCATATACAGAAACTTGTGATTTCTAAACAGTTCAGCATCATACCCATCTCCCGTTGATAGCTTTCATGGAGCTGAAGAGTAACTTGAGCTCTTTAACAGTTATACTGTAGCTTGCGAGGACCCCAAGCATCTCAATAAGTAAATCTACAATTTAAACAAAGTTTAGGCCAAAATCAATATCCTAATTCGATTACACAATGCAAACGAGCAATATTATGTACAACTTAAGAAAAACAAACGGGTAAAACTAGCCTACAAAAATTTATTTAGCGCAACAGGATGTAACTTTAATTTCATAATAACAAAACAAACCTGCAACAACAGGCTCGGCATGTGGCAGCCTAAAGAGGATGTGCTCAATCAGACCAACATCTGTACAGGCCTGAAGGTTTCTCACACTTTTTCGAAGAATTGCTATGAACACACTCCATATCTCCGCCTGGAAAAATAGATTTAGAGGAGATTATATTGACTTACAAATATCAGAACGCGAAAAAGTCGTTACTACATTTTTTAAGCAAGACTGAAAGTAATGATGACGCATTGACAATATCAAACATTTGCTATGTCGGAAATCGAATGACTTGCAGAAAGTAAAAGAAACATGCAGGTTCACACACTTACAGAGGTGCTTTTGGAAAGAGCCTTCAGCCTTTAGATCGTAATGACTAACACGCGGAAAGTTGAAAGATGAAAGCTACGCTGTTTCCATACACTACTCAAACAACTTCAAGCTTTAGAAGATACAAGACCCGCCGAATTTTAAATCCTGCACTTTACAATTAACATTATTTCATCATTAGAAAGACAAAGTGGAATTATTACCGGGAAATTACGTGGGAAAAACGCCTTCGCATATCATTACCATATGCATTACGAGAGGAATAATTATGACAGTTGTGTATTATCATAGAAATAATGCAATTTCGGACATTTCGAAAGCGAAATTTCGGAGGTCTTTAGTAAACTAACCTTTGCTGCATCTTGTATTACCCCACGTTGACTTTTAAGACATGAACCATTACTTTTACTACAGCATGTTTAGAAAACGTTCCGCTAAAAAGTGTAATTCATGCCAACTTCTAAAAGCAGGCCTATTTTTTTGTTAGAATAGTGCAAACTCATAATCACGTAGCTCCTTGAAATTCAATCGCGACCGAACAGCCGTTTTCATGGTGATTCGCAAATCTTAAGAACGATAATCATTGTGATTATAGCTTTCATTCTCGTGAGCTCACGAGCCTCTTCACACGGCATGTGGGTTGGAAAGTAAACTTTTAGATTTCTTGCGCTCCAAGTTACTTTCCCATTCTTAGTACGTCGTGTCATTCCAGAAATGAAATAATGCATTGAAAGGAATATATGAAAGCGTAACTACGAAATCCAAGGTTGTTGTAGACCAGCCTCATTTAGGAGAATTATCTTCATAGGGGTGCTGCTTAAGTGCAGCTTAAGCTGCTTCGAGAGCATGCAAGTGAGCCTCTTCCTCTCTATTTTATTCCCGACACACAACAGGAAATCATAATGATATGAAAGCTGGACGGCGGTGAGACCACTCGTCAGTTCAAGCACAATACCGTGACCACAACCGCGACTACAACCACCACCACCATCTTTTTCGATCTCTACAAGGAGAAGTGGAGTGTAGAGATTTTACGAGAAGCAATATCAGAAAAGAAACCCACCTGGGTGTCTTCCACTGAAACGCTAATAAATCATGCAAAGAAAATTTTCTTTTCTCTTGCCTTCTAGTTATCACGAGGCACTTTCCCTCTAAGTGCCACTTCATAACCTAGTATAGCCTAACATAGTACTAACTATTTATGGCATGTTATATAACAGCAACCAAAAGAAAAATATTGTACATCAGTAGCATTAACATTGAGGCAATAGATACTCCAGGTACACACATTCTTATAAATTTAGAAGATTTCTTTCTTAAATTGTACTTCAGGAGATCGACTCGATAGAGCATACCATATGTTTGCCAACAAATTTAAAATTATGATCGGTTGATTTATTTCGGTCTTTCATTGTAGTTAGTTTATCCCACCATATGAAGTAAACAGTTCTACACTCATTCATATCCCAATTCGAAGTTATATTTTATAACACAAGGGCAACCACAAAGAGAAAGAGAGAAAGTTAGGAAAATAGAGATGAGGTTTCACGTTGACCTAACACAATCAAATTTAACATAAGATATTAAAACGTAAACCGACATTTTGTGGCATCAAAATTGCATTTAAACCGCAGCAACAGAGTTTACGAGCACAAAACAAAATATTTGCTTTCTTAAAATAAAAGTACATGAAAGTATCGAAACTGAGACTCTAGACCGCTGACTTTCTGACTCATCAAATCAGCGCATCCTGCTCTTGGGCCTTACATTACATGTTCATGAGGTGCTAATAGCATTCAGGTAAATTTAATTCTATGGCAGGAAGCAACTAGAAGATTCCATTCCCTTTGAGCCCTGCACACTTTGCTTATGTACGTTTACGTTCGTTGTATAAAAAGCAGCTTAAAAGCTTTCCCGCATAGTATTCACCAAGTTAGTCAAAAACAATATAAGGAAACTTTTAGGTAGTACGGCCTATGTAGGTGCTAGATAAAATCAGATCGATTTCCAAGGACTATTAAAACAATAGAAGTTAGTAAACCAGCTTACGTTAGGCATGCAATGAAGAAAATGGGCGAACACGTTTCCTTTCCCCATAACCAGAAATAAATGTGGGAAGAAAAGAATTCAGTCAGAATAAGAATTAGAAAGATAGAAGATGAAATGATGAAGTAAAGACTCGGATTTTCATTACGAAACTGCAGGCTTGTCAATATTATGAGCCTTTCTTCATCATATAAAAGAAGTGCAATGCTTTCATTTTCTAAGAACTAATATGATGCAAAAGGAAATAAAATCCTGCGAGATGAATAGGTACAAGTTTATACGTGTCTTATTGACAACCCTTTCTTCAAAAAATAAGTTATAGCGTGATTATGACGGTACTCATCACTATGGTTCCATATCAATTTCCCCACAATTTATTACCCCACACATCAATTTTCCCAATCGCCTTTTCTTTTGCTTCACCTTGTATACATTATGAAACTTTCATAAGTTGAGTTGATATTTAAACTTAAAAGAACCCTAATACAAGCATCAGGATAACATTTACAACGTGTTCTATTTATATTTTATACTTAATTTTAAGCCTTTATACCAACCTTTAACTATTTGTTGACTTCCTTAAGTAAGAATCAACTGATATGATAAACATCCTCAAAAAAATTTAAAACCTTTAGTGCGAAAACTGAACAAAGGGGACATAGAAGTGGGGAAATTGAGTGTGGGGAAATCGCCGTACTACCCTAATCACTATGGCCATATTGACCATCCTTGGGATGAGGGACATTTAGAAACATTCGCTGTATATCATATTAAATTAGGCTATGTACGAGGAAATCAAACTTATATAAGATGCTGCAGTAGTGATACACAGATTAAAACAAACAAGCCAATTTTATCTTTGGTAGCAACTTTTTATTTGAGCTTCAGGTTCAAGCAAAACAAAATTACATACCTCTAGAGAAAGAGAAAGCTGCTTCAGCAAAAGAAAATTGCCAACATTTCACGTTTCTAAAAATTTATCAATGCCTGGTGAGGAGCTGAATTTTGCAGTTGTTCTCTTCCCTCCTTTTTAATGGTTACAGAGGCTTCATGTACAACAGGCAGATTACAAAAAAATCAAATGTTTTACTAGAACATTCTTTTTTATTTCTTTGCATGACTGGACGACGAGATGAGTCGATACGAAAAAAATTCATTCAGAGAAGAAAAGGAGTCGCAGAAATTAATTTTGAAGTAAAGTCAAGAAGAAAAGTCTACGATATAGAGTAAGCCCTATCTGAATTTTTGTGAGGATTTCATTTTACCGCATAGCAACACTACATACTACCAAAAGGCCTTTGCTAAATAACATAGTCGAACAAGCAAAGTAGCGTATGATGATCTTTTCAAATTCCAATATAATCATGGAAGAGTACCTCATACATCATCATTTGATGCGCACCACACGACAGTAACTAAAACCATGGTTCGATTCATTTGAATAAAAAAAACTTTGGGAGTGGTGGAAGTTACCGTTCGTATACCCAAGTAAAAAATCGAGTAGCGTTACTAGATTTTCAAAACCCTCATGAGATTATATTAAAAAAACGAACACGAACCATGCAAATTATCCGGTCTATATTTGTTCCAATTTTTCACTACTTTCTTACAATCGCTTTTCTTTAACATGCATGTGTTTTTATTGAAAATAAAGCAAGAGGTTGATGCTTGATAATTTGCAAACGTTTAGCACTAAAGCGTGGATACTTTCACCAAAGCTTGATGCTCCGCGCTACTTATATTGAGAGTGTAAAAGGATTTAGCGGGAAAGTCAGATGCGTTAATCACAGGGTGGGGATGCTACACAAACAGATGGTAATTTATATTTCATCAATACCATCATGGGTAGGAGAACGAAGAACCTCTCTGGCAGATGCAATTTCCATGTAAATTGGAGACTACCTAATCTTCTGGAAATGGAAGAAAGGGAGCTAGGGAGCCATTCTTACACGGACAAATGCATCTACATCATTTCCTGATAAAACTCACTAGAGAAGATTTTTTTTTGTAAAACTATGTCTTTAAAATGCCGAACCAATATGCACTGAAAGCTCGTTTTGGCACATTGCTGCACATTTTGTTTGCACAAAAGCCCGCCTCTGGCTAGTTATACGAAACTTTTAGGGCAAACTTGCTGTATTGCTTAAAATTCTAGAATAAATTAAGAAGTATTTAATAAAAAAAAACAAGTAGGTATTATGTTCGTGACCGCTTAAAGCAATCATATTCCAAAACTTCTTTCATCTACGGAAGATTCCTTGTAACTACGAAGAACCGTCAAAAAGGTTGATCATACCTCCCTATTTGTAAAAAGAAAGTTAAGTGAAAGCTTCAAATATGAATTGAGTAGTGAACTGTGCATGTTTGCCCAGCGCAAAAAGAAGTTATTTTTTACTATTCTTATTATTGTTTTTGTTAGTAGTGTTAGGCAAGCAAGAATAAGCCTACGAAAGACAAGGAGTGTTTAAAGTAATGTTCTTATTTTGTAAGACCTGTAAACAAATTCAACCATTAATATTCAATAAGTTAAAACTAAAACTAAAAGGAAAATATTATAAAGTTCGAAACTAGGAAAACAAAAAGGGTTCTAAATACACCGTGGATGCGAGGAATGTAATATGCCATCTTAAAGAGAAAATGATATGAGCAGTCCGAGTTTACTCAGGACAGCTCCTGACTTGGAGAGTCCATTAAGATAAAGTGGAACACAGGCAGCGATTAATGTACATCGTTTTTTTTTGGATTAAACCTATAAACAAAAGTACCAAATTACCTAGAGATTTTAAGACCACACTTCTCCATTGTTCTCAAACTAAAACTTTATCTGGACAAAAAAAAAGATCGAACAAAGCATTTTTGTAACAATCCTGTTCTATCACCTAAAGATAACATTTTTGTTTTGAGAAAAGTTAACAGTGCTAGGACCCGGAAAATTTCCCAGAGTTTTACGAAGAAAAATAAATTAAACACAAGAACTGTTTTAGAAAATTTGTTACATTAGTGTAATACTCGCAGTTGTTTCACCAATAATCACAGATAAAACTGGATAGAATTATAGTAAACATATTTGTAGACATCTGCCAAGCGACAGGCGAAAAGAGGTATTACGAAAAGCATTTGAACCATATACATGAATCAGATAAGTGACGTTTTAACAGATCAGAAACTTTCTTCTCAAAACTTTAAATTACATGCAAGGCTCCACCAAAGCTCAACAAGGCGAAAGTTGGAAGAAAATAAAAATAAATTTGTTGATACGACTTTCCCCAAGAAAACGATTTAACTGAAAGACTTTTTTCTAGGGGTTTTAGAAAACCCTTTGCTTTTGGATCACTGCTCGGATGAACAAACATCGTACAGAGCGAAGAAGAATAAAGCTTCTTGAATAAAGCAAGAAAAGACTCTGGCAAATTCAACACACCACCTTTCATGTGTACTGAAGATTGGGAGTCTTGAAAAACTTGAATTCCCAGCTTTTGTAATTTATTTAGTCCTTTGTCCAAAAAAGTATGTGGCTAAGTTTGTTGAGGTAACACAGACGAGGAATTATAGTATTATGCGACTTCATTTGTAAGAAACTTGACATTTTCTTTATCAAACTGAGAGCATAAAAAATAGTTGCATTTTACGATTCCACAAGGGGACAGAAGAAAGGGAGCTTTTTGTCGAAAAGGATTGACAATGAGTTGGAGAAAATTGAAGAAAGCCGTCACCAACTTTAGGAGCAAGTTTGTCAAGTGCTAAGAGGTCTATACTTAATGCACCGTGCTAGATTATAGTAGGAGTTGGGATGGACGTAAGAGGTCTGCTGTAAGAAACACTAAAATTTTCTAACGCTGTTTGACTTCACAAAGAAGTAAAGAGCGAAATGTTCCACAAGAGAAGCAAAGTTTCGCGAGTCTTGTTCGCACTAGAAGCAACATATTTTGCTCCGAAATCTTTTTCTCCAGGGCATTTCAACGTCATTCTCAGAGACATACATCATATGGAAAACAAAGACTTAACGCTCGCCAAAGGACTCATTCTTTTATCTGTGCATAATCATCGCCATAGAATGAGAAGACCGGGAAACACCGCAAAGGTTTTACTTCCTCGCCTATATATTATATTTATTATAAATGATTTATTAGTTTAGAGTTAAATTATCTAGATCCGATTTGACCAGATCTGCTTTCATAAAGTCACTTAATGTTCATACATTAGATATTCCCTGCCAGGAAGACGTGAATTTTTTTTAAGAGCATAGTTTGTAATTTTTTAAGCAAAACTTCACTCCTTCTCTTGCAATCACAAAAGTCTCGCCTCAGAATTCCCAAATCGTTATGAACTCCATTTGTGGCAACTTTTTCGAAATTGAAATACCTTAATTTTAGACTTTACAAGGTTCAATAATTTAACCAACCACCTTGAGCAATGTAATCCATTGAAAAGTTTTTACAGCGAAGTGAAAGAAGTATGTGTTAAGAAATGTGGAAGTCATCGAATTTTAAGTTTTTACTAAACCCCCTTTTCAGACAAACTCTTCTCAGGTTTAAGAATCTCACCGAAGGATTAATGGCGTATGTGTGTACACGAATCCTGTTGAGCATGAAATGAATCTAGCGCTCAAACTTGTGTTAAACAATAGACGGATTAGAGAAGGAAACTAAATCATACTGTACCTGGAGATGTGGTGGACAGTGATCAAGCATTTCCAACATATGCTTGATATTCTGAGCATCCTGGATGACAAAGTTAAGCTCCATGTCGAACTCACCTCCAACAAGCTGAAATAAAAACAAAAGCACATTAAAAATAAATTAAGTCGTAGAGAAATTCCCATTTTCCTTAGACTCTTTAGACGGAAGCTACAGGGCACATGCACTGCAAAGCCAACGACGTTCCTTCTTCCAATTTCGCCCGGAATAAATGTCACATATTTTGCAGCCAGTTAGTCGCAACTGCCATAACTAAAGTATTGTTTCTAGACAAACTTTGAAAAACGCTTTCAATATTGCTTTATTTATAAAAACTTTATTGTAAAAGTTTCTCATGTGTATCTTTCGCTATAAACATTTCAAACTGCTTTTATATTTTTTTCCAGGAAAGAATGCTGTCAGCAATTTTAATCTATAAAATGAGAAATTGAGCTGAGGGAAAGATAGAATTAGTATTTTGTCTGTCCATTTTTTCGCTCACTTCCGCTGCAATCTGCTATTTCTTGCTATAAATGCTTTTTGGAGGAAATGGGATTGTGTAGGATTAAGTTCACTAGAGTTTCGTTCACCAACATTTAGGATTTTATGATGTTTTTACCAAAATAAAAACTTTCAATCAGTACTAATGTATCACGAACTGGCTTTTTGTATTAAAAATTCTACGAAAGCGGATGTTTATAAGCAGTTACAACAATAGGAAAAAGAATATTTAACTATTTATTAAAGTTTAGTTATAACTGGGTTTATATTATTTGCATATATAGTTTGAATGGCTCTGTACAAGCTTTAGTAGAAGATGATGGAATTCGAGTTGTTAATATTTTTTCTACGAAGAAAGCTTTTGTGAAAACTTTATTTTATTTTTTGGTAATACATATTCGCTAGCTATTAAAAGAAAAATGACTATTGTTGCCACGCAAAATTTTAAGATTTCGACAATGTTATGGAAGCACCTAAGCTCTACAAATACACAAGTCGAATAGGAACTTTGATATCAGATAAAATCTACTACAGACGCGGTGCCTTAGAATAAACATTATTCTTTAGCAGCTACTTGACAAGAACATCAATCAAGCATCACAATCACAAAACACAAGATATCAAACACCTCAAACCAGTAAAAGGAGTGCAGTGTAATAATAACTTTCTATACCACATTTTCCCTTGTTTTGTTGTCTAAATTTACACTAAAGCTGTTTTTAGTTTACTGGTGGTGCATTATTCAAATCTAGATTTCGTGAAAGTGAAAGCAAGTCAACGATACCACAAAACCATTAGTGCGTGAACATTCTACAAAAAATGGACAGTAAATTTGCAACTTCATGTCCAAATATAGCGTACAACTGTGCCCAAGGGTACTTGAAAAACTTGTACTACGCTACGCTATGGTTTCCCAAACTTAATCAAGAAATATACATCTATATATCATTCTGGTTTGATTGTATTAATATCTCTGACTGAACACTGGATGGTTCCAGGAAAACAAATTCCCGCACAAAACCACGGCACAATGCACATTGGAGAAAATAGGCTACGTCAAACATTGATTGATAGTGCCGCAGTACCTCGTAAAATTGAAGGATAGGTTGGTGATGCAACAAAGATTGCTAACCGACTATCACTCATTAAAAAGTCTAACATCATTTTCATCAACTGCAAAAGGTTTTATGTTACAGTAAATATTTTTAGCTTTGATATAAAGTATGCATTTGTAACTGTGAACAGGCAGAAATTAATAGCACATGCAAGGATTTGGCTTGGAGGGTACTCACCATTTATATTACTCTTTTAAACCAAGCAATCCTCATACTTGTCAAAACTTGACATCTTATATCTAGTTCATCCCTTCAAACCACCAGGATGTATGAATGTTCATCACACATGTGGCACATCACAAGTACAAATATACTATATCCTTGGAAAGATTTAGTGTTTCATCGATGGATTTTAGCTCTATTTCATAGCAGGAAATGAACATAATAAAGCGCTGAAGTTGGGAAACCGGTACGTTGTTGTGTTTTCACTACTTTCTCCTACCATCCTCGTGGGGACAAATAAACCGACGCGTAAAGTGGCAAGCTAATATCATAATATGTATTTTTGGTCGAAATTACGTTGACTGATCCACTAATCCCATATTAGAAATGCATAGTAAAATAAACTCCACGTGTCAAAATCTCTAAAACTTAAAATGTTTCAAATGGGCCTGAAGCAAAGGCTCCAGTTTAAGAAATTAATAACGCGATTTAATAATGTTTTGAGGCAAAATTATTTTAGTTATAAAAAACTAGTATTATGATCTATGATGCTTTTATGATCTCCTCTAAAAGCTGGCCGACTAGTGTATTTGCGGATTTAACACTGGTAATATTCTTTAACCTTGATGGTAGGTTAAAGAACGTGATGAAGCAAGTTTGCTCAATTCACTGGATTTTCATTTCATATTAGAGCTAATACACGACTCACGAACTAGACAAACATCCAATTTTCTGTCAACCTTGATAATCTTTCAATTTTTCTTTCCTTCTTTGTCCACTTTGTACGCCTATGTGGATAGATCACTTCCGTCAATACAATACATACGTTTTTTTATTAATTCCTGCTATTAATTAATACCTCAACCTTGGTTTAACTGAAAGTTGCCTCATTTAAATCCTCTACGTCTCCTCAAAACAATTATAAACAAGTTTCGTTCTACACATAAACCAGCACAAAGAAACTGCTTTTGTAAAGACTTCATATTAAGGCAAAATAAACTACAGGAAATTGTTATATACAACGATATGGTTCTAAGGTTCGTTGACATTAGAACTGTTCAGTATTTTTGGAACTATTAGTAGTTGAAGGCAAGAGGAGAAAACACCGCGTAACACTACTCCCACTATAAGAGACCATTAAATGAATAACTCCAAGTGAACACAATTACAAGAATCCACGTTCGGCAAACAAAAACCGGGAACGTGCTTTTGTCAAATCAAAAAGCATGAGCAACCCCGATTGAAATTTCTTAACCAACTCGAAAATATACTGGGAAGAAGAGAAAGCAAGTGGGAAACATATTACTAAAAAATACGTTAGCAAAAGTTCACTAATTTACTAAAATAGCCAACAAGTTAAAACGGGAAGAGATGTGTATCCATCACATTTTACTCGACGCAAAACAAGTTATTGCTAATAAAACTACAGCTATGAAAACTACACTAGTCTTTGCTACTACATACATCAGAGGTACAAATCACATCAATAAATTCAGGGCTTGTGTGGGACTAGTGAAAGTGCTTTTAAATGCGTTTTGATCCCCAGAGACGTCAAGGATAATACCTACAAGAATATGCAACGTAACAGCAAATGTATATTACGTAGTGGGATCATGATGTGCACTTGGTTCTTTTTTATCTCCATCCAACTCCCTTTTTCTTGATGTTGACCGATTCATTTCTTTGTCGTCACTGGCAAAAGCAGTGGAGCTCCATCCAAGTGTAATGTAAACAGGAGAAGTAAACAATAGTACAAAGACTCCCTGCATGTGTTTAGGACTAGATTGGCGAAAAGAAAAGAAGGATTTGAGCCACTCAACATTATACGTACTTATGTCACACTATTACAAACAGAGTCAAACCAAGGGACAAGAAAGTTCAAGGGAGTATACGTTTTATGGTAATCACTAATCAGACCGAACGAAATTATTTAGGAGCTGGTGGTGTCACATCCGTAGTGCCACAGTTGTCCTTTTCGCTCTGACATGAAAAGGCTTGTGGAAATTCTTCGCATTAGACAGCATCCAAAAAAAAACACATCTCCCCTGTGAAATGCTGATATGGGCTTATACTGTTAAAATACATAAAGAGAAAGTCACCGACCCTCGATAGTGTTATTCTCACATGGAAAATGCGAGAATACGAGAATCAGGACAAAAGTACTAGACGTCAGTTAAGCATATAACATTAGCACATGCATGTGCAAAGAATACAGGAACATAATGCTACTTAGGATTTTTTTCTACTATCTAACAACACAATAAAAAAGGCGAAAACTGTCAACTGAGAAGAAAAAATTGCTGCTTTGTGCAAGCATAACTTTCTGCCAAATAACATCCGCTTTAAAGGGCCAATACATGAAGGTTATTCTAGACTCAACAAAAGCAAGATAAAACAGACTCAAAAGAAACAGTCGCAATGCGTCCAAAATTAGCACACAAGCTACACAAGTTTGGCTCCAGAAAAACACATCTCTTTCTCAACCTTAACAGTAACAAAGGCAACAACACACAATAAGGAAGCAGAGAGTCAACACTGGAACAAAATATTCTTCCGGCATCTGTTGACATGAGGTTTTTATTTATCCCTCATGCATATTTAAATACATTTTTTTAACTCAGCTCAACATCTGTGATTCCTTGCACAGATGTGATTAAAAATTTAATTTCTATTTAATTCAGCTCACTCCTGGTGCGACCACCAAGATTATAAACACTGCACTACGCAATTCTGTTTAAAGCTTTAGCTGTATAAATTCGCAATCTATAAATAATAAACAGACTTTTATCAAACGAATCATAAATTGTAAATTCTTGGAAAAAATACGTACGTTATTTTATACAACATTCATGGGAACAAAAGGCCTTTTTATCCCTCGACTCTGAAAAATTTAGAAAAAGTATCTTGAAATAAACACGGGTCTAAGAAAGACAGAAAGATAAGAAATCTGGTCTATTCAAGAATAACTAAATCCTTAACAAATTAGTGCGCCATGTAGGAAAAACTATACAAAATTTTACCAGGAAAGGTCTTGAGAAAACATAAAATGGGCCAATAATTTACATATTATATACATATTTTGCTTGCATAATTTTTGATTAGACGTATTCCTACGATATACATAAATCAACCTCCAGTACTTACACTTGTCAAGCAAAATTTAACCAGCTTTGCCCTTTAAAAGTCACTGTCTGTATCAGGCCAGCAAGACATACCTAGCTTCTGAAATTTCCCCTGGCAATATGTATTACTACTGCAACACAGATATACAAAGGTTAACGTTCATTTCTTAAATACTCGTTATCTTCATAATTGAAATATAAGAATCTAAAGCGGAATATGATCAAAATCGAAATTTGGAATTCGCTAGATAAAAATACTGCTTCTTTCTCTTTCTTTAGCAGGATATTTAACTCGAGGAAGATTCTAATGCTCTGGGTGAGGATCCATCATGAACTTTCTTACTGCATCAATGAATCATGCATGCCTCTGTATACATTTCTTGAGAAATTTTTACTTAGATAATTTCTTAAAACGAGGAAGAAGACTATATTGGCATTTTTCTCTGCTAATACAGTAGCTCCCAACTACTGTAATATCATTTATTATTCCTTTCCTACGAGAAAAATTTCCCAAGTGTCACACTGAAAAACTGATAGAGAAAGTATGGAGCCGTAAAACGTAAACATTTCTTTAACACTAATAGCGTAAGTAATATCAGAGTCAAATAAATTTCACATACAAATAGAAGAGAAGAAACAAAGTTTGAACTGGACTCGAATTCAGGTAGTCGTACTGCTATCGGATAGACTTGAGTGATTCGTAGAAGAGCACTTTAATACATTTTCTAGACTTTAACTGGATGGGAGATACGATAAACTAACTTAAATAACCTAACTTTTTGTGATTATCCAAATAAAAATAATTTCTGACATTTTTATCCAAACATAAATAATGTTTGAGCATGAAACGACGAGTTAAGCTATTTAGGGACTAAAGGAAATTGAACAGGCTCATACTAAACTTAAATGACGTAAGTTTTGCCATGTCTTTCTATCTTATGGTTTCCAATACTTGTACACGTTTATATATTTCACTGTCTCTTCATTGAGGAAAATCCAGTTATGACATACATAATACGTGTTTCATTCTAAAAAAAATCTCGTAAAATAGCTGAGTCATATTTTGCTGGATACTTAATGCACTGTTTCTATTCCCTACCTATGTACTTTTTGCAAATGTTTGTTTTACCTGAGCTGGCTCCTTGTGACTAGGAATGTATTAGTTCAGTTTACTCAGAACACAAAATGAATTCATCAGCAAAAGTCCAAGTCTTACATATTATTCCCCTTTATTTTACGCTCACTAGTGCTCTTATTGTTTAAAAAATGCACATCATGCATCACCCTGCAGTGATTTAGTTAAAAGGATTCCAACTATAACACAACCATGTATTGGTGACACAACTATGTACAAAAGAACCGAGCCAAAACGGAATCCAGGAACATTAAATTTGCGCATCTGTAACATAACATTACGAAAGACAGATTTCCCCTAGCAAAATCTGTGATCTATCAGAGACGTAGCTAAAATACTAATAATATGTAGCCACGACATATTGTACGATCAATCACTAATTTTCTCTTGAAGCACAAGCATAACGAAGGGTAGAGAGATGTTTAAAGGCAATGACTTTATAAAATAAACTTACATGATGAAGGTGATACGAAATGTGTTAAGGCATGCAAGAAAGTTTCGCATTATAATACATAAGTTTGTATAATAAATTCATTTT
>JAANSQ010000886.1:0-18374 GCA_036850885.1 Lepidocyrtinus dapeste | reverse complement strand
GACAGACAGACGTGATCGCATAATGTTACAAACTCCGTTTGCAACATAATAATTGACTTGAATTGGATTTTAATAGGTTGCTTGTGCTGCGTTTATGCAAATAAGGGGTCTTTTTTGTTCTCTTTGACTTGCAGTATTGTCATTTGTTCAATTTGCCGCATTGCCTTTTTTTAAACTATGATTTTTATATTGGAGACGAAAAGGTCTACCTTGTTTGGAATATAAATGTCGAATCATATTTTTTACACTTTAAATGAACGCGAGAAATAGCCAGTATACAAAAAATAAGTATCTTCAAATATTTGAATTTAAAAAATGAATTCAATGAATTTTTATATTTTAGATCAAAACTTAATGCGAATGCCATTTATGTTATGTGATCTACTAATTGTAATACCAATTTGTGTTACCGGAAATTATACAAGTAAACTAACACCTTTGCTGAATAATTAGACTTTAACTTCTTTCTACGATTTATTTAGCTTGTCTGTCTTTCAGTTTTCCGTGTGATAACCTATTTATTCATGCCAGTTTTTTATGAAATGTAGAAAAACAGGGAAACTCGTTTTCTATAGATTTGGCTTAACGATCATTTACATTTTATGCTAGCTAACTCAGCGAGTTTTACTGTGGAAAAGCACACATTTTCCCATGGAAGTTTACTTTATGTATCCGGGAAACTAACAAGTAAGTAAATGTTAGAATTAAATTCTGCGCTGTTTCTACAGGTTTAAAGTTACGATTGGTGTGGGAAGTGGATAGAGAAAATATAAATAGATATTGTTCACACACCAAGACTATGACATTGTTCAACGTAAGTAATGACTATTTAAACTAAAACGGACAAATTAGAATTATGACAAAGAACCAGAGCGCCATGAAAGTATGTAGCAGAATAATTCTGATCTTCTGAAAAATGTATGATAACCCACGACGTCAGATAAGAAGTTATTATGTCTTAAGTTCTTAACTTTAATGAAAGATTGTCGAACGTCCCTAGCAGATCATATTTAGATTGGTTAGTAGTTAAAGCGTGCAAAACAAATGGAATTATTATTTGAATTGAAACTCAATGCTGCAATAGTAAGCCAAATATAATGGCACGTGCGAATAAGCATAAAACCAGATCCTAGTTGACATAACTTTGGTATGTGGATATTAAACAATCAACAATCATGATATACATTCAATTCGCATCATATTAGTATGAAAGCCCTTCCTCGTCGATGATTCATTATCCGAAAATATCCTATGACTCGCTGACTCATTCGCACTAAAACTTCATCCGTTAATATAATTACTGATCTTAATCGCAAACAATTTCATGACATTTTGCCTTCCTCGTTTTCCCCACGTTTCAGACTTCAGAGCCTCGGTAAATAAGTGAAATAAAACGACACACTCTACCATAATCAAATTTAAAGTTTGGGACAAAAGCCTGTAAAAATTTAACTGTCTTAAATGATCATAACCTTGAAAAAATTATATTACATGGGATGTATCAATCTAATTTACCCATGTAATAAATATAAGTAGCTTGCCTAACTTTACCTTTTGTTCGGTATATTTTACGATTCGCTTTCGGTGGCGCAACTCATTGTCCTCTAGAAACTGTAGAAGACTAAACCACTCCTCGAATATAAAAGACATTTCTAAGTTTGACTCCAAGCTTAATTCCATTTGACACAATGATGGCATACAGAAAACTTTATACAGTGGAGCTTTTACTTCCAGTGCTCATATTTTTTGGTTGTGCAACACTTCCCTCCCATGGGGATGCGTTTTTGCAGGATATTTCGAAGAAAGTTCAGGGTGCCGTGGCGGACCCTATCAACGCGTCATTATTTTATCAATCGTACGTCCCACTCATCATGAAATTCCGTATTCCAGACTGGTCGCTGGAAGCTTTACGCCTGAATAAAACTTTAAAGTGCCCCAAGGACGATTTGAATCTTGGAGGAGATTTCATCTGTCCCATTTCCAAGTACATGGATGACGTCTTGAATCCGTTATCGCAGACCATGCGTTTCTATCGGAATATTTTTAACGCGACGGGTGGCCAATTATACGAGATTAACTTTAGCTGTGACAGGATCCGCCCACATTTCCTACATTTCTCTGCGCCCATAGGTGGTCTTCTTCCTTACATTGCGGAGTTCAGAACTAGGTGAAGTGGCGTTGTTGCACATGACCTATCCAACTTAGACGATCTTTTAAAGCTTCGCATCCTACCTGGATTAAACCTGGATTTTGATATGGATTAACAGTGGTCAAACTAATAAAGGCAAGTAAGCAAAGGGTTGGTTGAACATGTGACCTCTTTTTTATCAGTTTGACCACTGTTAATCTCTATGAAAATTATGTTAACCATATGGTACTTTAGGGCGAGATGCGAAGTTTACAAAAGATTCATGGATGATCTTGTATGGGTTGGTCATGAGCAACAAATTTTCTGATTAGGTGTCCTCTGGGGAAAAATGCGACATTGAATGTGAAGAACGTGATCTCCCCTTCAGGTCAACATGCCATTCTGGCCTTCCAGAAGTTTAAAGAGTTGCATGAAGCCAAGGAACAAAAGCTTGTAAGTAGCACACCCACGACAGCTCCATCGATTGACTGGAAGTCTCTGCAAACGGCTGGATACATTGCAATTCAAAATTCATACTTGATGGCGGCATATGCCGACTCGGTACGCTGGGCGAACGCGTTCACCTCCTGCCAATCTTATAAACTGGACATTGGTTTAGTAAGTCCCCTTATGCTGAACAGCTCCTTAACTGATTTGGCAGAGGCACTCAAGGGAAATGGATATACGTTCGCCCTCCCCTTCATCAATAATATGCCCCACTACTACAAAATTCCGTTGGTGGACTGTTTGATAACTATGAGCCACAGTCCAGTAGAGACCGCCAACCTCATCATAAGGATCCTAGTGCCCGTCATCAGAAGTGGATTGTCTTATCACACCTACAAACTGAACAAAGTTCCCTTCCTCAAGAAGGAAAAGGGTGTGGATAAAATTTGCGAAGTGCAGAATTTCCAAGCCGAAGATGTCTACCTGGTGGAGCGAAACAGCAGCACTAAGGCAGACACCGTTCTGGGAAGGATTTCTCCCCTTTGTGCGACCAGTAAGCTTTGCAAAATCCCGGATGCTACCCACCGTCAAATTATTGACCCTTGTGTAACCGCAGCCATCAAAGATAACTCAATCCTTACGGCTCAAAGATGTCACTATGACTGTTTCGCCGTGCCCCGTTCCGGCCTCCAGAGAGAAAAGTTGTTTCCCATCATAACCCAACTACGCTCCAACCAATACTCCATCACTGGACTTGCTCCAAACACGAACCCCATGCTATTCCTCGACTGCACTGGTAAGAGCACTCACGTTTTCAAACCAAACTCCACAGAAGGTGCGATCCTAGTTAGGCTTCCTTGCGGCTGTGAACTAGTCCACGGGACTAAACGATTCGGGGCTCAGAAACCATGCGACGGGCTCCTGGAGGTTAAGCAGATCTTAGAATTTGACGAACACAAGACCAACGGTGAAGATGATGTGGACTACAGAGTAGAACTTCCTACGGACCCAGACGCATACAATATCACTTTTAAAGGGTCCAAGTTACAGAACCAAACAACCACCAGTTCTCCACCCGTTCATGTGACTTTGCCACATCACACACAGTATCACTGTGGACATGTCGTCCTCTGGCTATTCCTCCTAACTATATTTATCCTCAATCTATTTACCATATACGTCCTCCAAAAGAATGGATTGCTAAGCTTTAAAAATGTCTTCATCTGGAGGGGAAATACTTCACACATCTCCAGACTTCAAAACGAACGTCCAGTCGTAGGTTCTTCTGTGATGTAATCCTAATCCTAATGTACTAAACGTTTTTAATGCTTTAAACTTTCATTCTCCTGCATTTCATTTTCAAAAACTTATATGAGTTTTGTGAATGCAATAAAACTAAATGCTTATCATATGAATTTACAGAATATTTTTTTCTAGATGGAATCTAACGCATTGGCAATAATCTACATTTCCTTTTCATATATCGATCGTTTTGTACTAGTTGAGAAAAAAATCATTTTCGTATTTGCGTGAGGTATCATATGTATCACGACCGATTGCGTGACAAAATGTGACAAGTAAACGTCCCACTTCATACGGATTTTCTATGGGACTTCGTGAGACTAAAAGCTTACTAATATTTCCGGTGCTTATATACAAATACTTAGAATATAGATTCGAAAAGTATTTTAATATCACGTAATAACTGTATACCTACTTTAATTATAACCTCATGCCTAATTTATTACGTGTCCTGTTCTAAAAGCCTAAAGTGAGATTTGATCGTACTAGCAAAAAAGAGAAGCTTTTATATCTTTTCCATTTGCTTATCTCTTCCTTTTTTTGCACTCCACAAAAAATTTGATAATGATAGGTTGCTGTAAATCTAAACCACTTTTTATTCTACTCATTGTCACTGCCCATTGTTGTAACATAAAAGGGAAAATATTGATCCAGCCAGTACTGACTTGGATACCATTGAAATAGAAACCCATTTAGAACTGTCTGAATGGTACTAAGCGTATATATTAATGTCAAAGTTAAAGTTATATGAGCACATTTGTCATTGAAAATTTTTTGTACGCGTTCAATATTTCGATGGAAACTGAAATTGAGTGTTGCAAAAGTTGGACTTGGTTGCACAAAGTCATTTACTCTTCAAAGGACTGGCTTTCTAATTGTGATGGAGGAAATGAAAAATGGTAGTAAAAACTCCCAAAGTTTCTATAGTTCCATTTTATATTCCGCGGAGAAGAATGTGTGAGTACTCCACCTGAAAGGTAATCAAAGTGCTTTCAATTTGTCTTCTGTTCTCGTCAGTGAGGTAAATTAACAAAAATAATTTGCTCAGGATTTAACCTTCAAACCTGATTTTTATTGTAGCGACTGAATAAATTAGAGACCTGAGTTAAGGGCAATTTATTCTTCTGGAGACGGTTGAACTTTGCACCTGATGGAGAATCTTTGGAGAATCGAGTTGAGCCATATAGTGTCTTGGAATCTTTTATGGAGTGACCTACACTTCCACTTTCACTATGTCCCTGTAATCCTCACATTGCTCCTGCTAAATGGTTCCACTTTCTCTTGGAGTGAAAATGAAACACGGACTTTGATTGCACGAAACCAACAACATATTTTTGTATCGGGGAGGACGGTAGAGTACCTCCCCTCGCCTATATTTTATGACACTTACATCCCCCTAATATACAAAATTCCTATACCCAAACATACAGACATTGCTCTGCGGTTGAACTGGGGCGAAGCGACATCATGTGAGAAAGCCAACGGAGGGAAACTTTGTCCGATATCGTATCACCTATTTAAAGTGATTGGGAAGCTGGGAGATGACATGAGTTTCTGGAAGCCACTCTATATCAACCATACCTCCACACTGAAGGAGAGTGTAAAGAAGCGAGTAGGGTTTGAGGTGATTTGTAACGAGATCTCGGCCCACTTTTTTCGAACTTATACGAACAAGCAGCAGCTGGAAAGTTATGTAAGAGCACTGAGGGCATGTAGCCGCTTATCACACTCGGTGCACTTCCTAGAATCTGAAGGAAACTGGGTGGTGGATAAAACAGTATATTACAAGATGCTGGAGAGCTTCAAGTCTATGTACTTTGCTAACCTTCCTACGAAGGGTAGTGCGGACTGGGCGATAACCCTAAACACCTACAGCTCAGTTCATGGTCTTCTCCTAACGAACCACGTAATGGAGAGTGTGCGTTTAGCTACAGCTCTGAGAATATGTCAACAGGGCTTCATTCCCGAGACTTTTGTTGGAATGAGTATGCTCCGCCAAGCGGTATATAACGTATCTTCCAGCATAAAGTGGAACTACCAGTTGGTCTATGAAGATCTTATCCATGACCTGGAGGAGTATTATAAACTGCCTTTGGCGGACTGTACATTTTCGGATGAATACTCCTTCATCATTCGTATACTAATCCCCATTAGAAGGAAGGACTTGTCTCATAGGCTGGTAGAGATTAGCACCATCCCCTTCCTGGAAAAACTTCCAGAGAGTAACGGTATCCCAGTGAGTTTGTGTAGACTCAGGTTGCCTAGCTCCAAGTTGACCTTGATCGAGACCAGTAAGGGGCTCCTTTTGGATACCACTTGCGAGCCTAATAAGCTCTGTAAGACCAGTGAGGTGTTGACGGTTTTTGAGAATGATGCTTGCACGACAGCACTACTCACCGACGATCCTAAGATCATCAGTGGCACTTGCAAGTTTTCATGTTTTCCGGTGGATCCACTTGCACTTCCTATCATAAGGAGGATCAACTCAGATACGTACGTCGCAGTGGGAACTTCAGATTTGGAGATTCATTTGAACTGTTTCGACCGACCAAACTTGCTGGTTCCAGTGAAACTCAAGGATTTAGGAGCGATTAGGATTAAATTAGCTTGCAACTGTCAGATTCTCTACTCGAACCACGTGAGCTATAGACCAAGAGATCCTTGTGGCAAGAAGACTACAGTGGAGCACATACTCCCTTATCACTGGCACACTAAGAGTTTGGATAACATAACGGTGGAGAAATACGAAGGGGAGCCCATTGCACTACCACCTCCCACTACACACACTCCTCCTGCATCAAACACTCTCTCTGCGGTGACTCAACCGTCAGAACTTGTCACTCAGAAACTTCACTCCACAATTCCGACTTCAAGTACCACCCCCAATGAAAGTACTATTCCAGATAAGAAAACTGGTCAAATTACGAAGCCTCCAGAGTTGGAAGATAATGAAGGGGGAGAGGAGATTGACAAGTCTTTCCCTCCAGAGTTCACTGGTGATGTAGATGATGAGCAAATTGAAAAGTCCATAGAAACCCAAGAAGAAGAACTAGAGACCAAGTTCAAGCGTCTGAGGGCTGACGAAGTGCAGAAGGACTATATAGTTGACATGTCTAACGGTCTAATAGCCCAACTATGCATATTGTGGTGTCTAGTTTTGTTCCTTGGAATCGTGATAATTTACATGGGCTACCAGCTCAACAAGCTTATGAAATGGAGGGAACTCCAGGCCTACAAGGATGCTAGAATAGTATACAGGATTCCTCCTGATACGCCTTCTTCGGACGAGAATAATAAAATTGTGAATATATTTTAATACTTTAAGCTAATTACCAAAGAAACAATTTAAAATATGCTAACGATTACTTTTTCAAACTTATGAATAGATTCGGGATGGTTCTTCTGGTGGTGTCAGGGTTGCTTGGGATGCTTTCTATGACTTGTTCAACGTCCACTAAACGTGCTAAAGTATATTTCATAAAGCTTACATATTTTGCTCAATTTTGATCTCATAATCTCATCCTCGTCCAATGTACAACTTAACCTTATTTCCGGGTGAGAAGCCTGGTCTGTAGCACAAGAAAATCAGCGTTATTACTAGGCTTAACGACAACGGTGTGGTAATGGCAAGGCGGGGCTTAGGGCTTAGCTTGGTTTCATCTTACATATTAATCTTGGCGGAATGAAAACAACAAAATAATTAACCAATACTTAAGCTCAATGACAAGACGGCCTACATGACCTTATTGCAATTTTGCTTTGATCTTTGAAATTTTAATTTGATGATTGCACAATACTTGTTTTTACAACATGGTTGTGTTTCATTTTGCCCCGTTATGTAGGACAATGCAAGGATATCTGTCGTTTATTCATCTTGCAGGAGGTCATCCTTGTAGTATCAATCAAACATGTCTGTTTAAAATGTGTAAGTCGTTGAATTCACTATTAAGTTTATGAATGAAGCTGGAAACGAAAAATTTATGCAATTTAAATTATCTAACTTATAGCCTCCTGCTTTTGTTTGTCAAATAGATCACGCTTTCTTCTGGAACATTTAGAATATAAAATTATACCTGTTTTCCTCTTTGTTTTGTTGTTTATGCCACTGCTAACCGTTAAAAATGCGCTTAGCTAGAGATTACAGTTAAATCGCTTTTCTCACGTAGACAGTTAAGCAGTTATTTGTGCATTCATTAAAAAGGTTTTTCCTGGTTTAAATTTTATTATTTTGTTTGTTTACCGAGACCTTATCTTAAATTCTTAAAAGCAAAGACAAATGAACCAAATAGCGTGACCGTAAATTAATAAAATTGAAAGAAAACAATAAAGAATTTATTAAGCCTTTGTAGATCCAATTCATTTTATAATCTCATAATCTTAACTAACGTCACAGTTGAAATGTCAAGAGATGTCAATCGTACATCACTAATTCACTGGTGACACATTTTTTCATCACGCTGAAATCTTAGGGGTCGTAAATTGGTGAAGTAACCACTTCAAAATCATGGCTGCAAAATTTTTCAACTGATTTCCAATTAATTTTCACCCGAAATTAGAAATAAGGCATACTTTAAATAAGAGTTTTCCATCGACTTACATGTGATGTGTACGTCCCCTTACCTCATCCCCACGCCACGCACATTCGGACCACACCACACTTACGTGTGATCGTTTCCACAGTTTAAACTTAATCCGCTTAAATATTTCATGACGCCGATTATGACACAAGCATACAAGACATTTCACCAGCTTCCAGCAGCGTACGGTACCTATTGAAGGAATTTCCCCAGATCAAAGTGCATCAAATACCGAATCATTCGAATCCAGACATAAACTCAATCCATGTTCCAAGATTCAAGATCCACCCAAATTTTCTTTTTCGCCTTGGGCTTTTCATTTGACATAATACTTAATTATTCTCATTTAACCACTTAATATACTAATCTTCCCTAGTGTTAAGTAAACAAAGCATCAAGACATCAAGATAATCGTTATCTGCTTAGATTGGTGTTATCTGTTCTGATGTTTGGTCTTTAGTCCTGAGGAGCTTAGTTTTAAATCACAGTACTTCGTCGCAGTCCCTCCACAGACTCTTCATTATGCTCTTACTGCCTCACTGATAACAGAAGAGTCCATTATTTCAGCCCAGCCCCTACTGATTCCAGGATATTGGATTAAGTAATCCCGATCCTCTTATGACTCTTATCATCAAAAGAGAAAGAATTAAGTTACTCAAATTGAAACAAAAAGGTTAAAGATTTTTACATCAGAGGAGAAAAATATTTCGTATATAATTCCCCTTTTTGTACATTCCTCAATCACTTTCAAATTGTCATTCTGTGGTGGATGACACAAAATCAGAACCTCCCATAATTAAAGGCTATTGTCAGTGCAGTTTAAAATCTTAAACCATCTTTCTTTAAAAGTTTTTTCATAAAGGAAGGGTTTCCCTCTAAGCTAATAAAGAAAATGAGTAGCGTAGAGAAGTCTTATCTGCCCCAGTATATTCAATCAGATTATACAAAATTAGAAAATGAGAAAAACGATAGGAGTTGTAGGGAAGTGATAGTATTCCCATCGATAGGTTCAAATCCAGAGAAAAGTCAGCTTGGGGTGAATGGAGACAATAAATCAATCTATCCTCAGTTAATTAATAGCGCTAGGAATGTAGACGCTAATTCTAAAACGCCTTTGTTGGCGAATAAAAAGCAGAAGATAGTTCCTACCAAAACTAATTATTTTGGGATATTACTTGCGTTCATTTCCGGAGTATTTTTTACGCTATGCTCCGGCACTGTCAAGTATTTGACGGAGGTAGATCCTATGGAGCTCTTGATCTTTAGGTCGTTATTTCAAGTAAGTCAATTACCATTTTTCTTTAGTTGAAGTAAAAGAATTTATTGAATTAACAAGTGTTTTTTTAATTTTAGATAGGCATAACGCTCCCGATAGCTTTATACCATGGGCATAATTTATTGGGACCGCAAGGCTCCAGGGGTCTTCTTTTCATACAAGGCGTAGTTGGTGGATGCACTCTTGTACTGCTCTTTTACTCCTTCAGATTACTACCATTGGGGGACGCTGCGACAATTATTTTCAGGTTTGTTAATCAATTATGCTTCTTATTTAAAAAAAATTAACCAAATCACGACTTTTATAATTAATAAAATTTTTTTTTTATCCAGTTCTCCTGTTTTTGTCATGATAATGTCTCACATTTGGTTACGCGAGCCTTGCGGCTTCTACAGGACCTTCATCGTTTTCTTCTTAGTGACTGGCGTGGTATTCATTACCAAACCACCGTTTATCTTCCCCGCCCCTGATACGGATGAAGTAAAAGAGACTTACAATATTTTGGGCTACGTAGCCGCCCTCTTCGGTACCATCTTTACTGCGATGAACATCGTCGTAATGAGGAAATGCAAGGATGTCCACTTCTCCGTAGTAGTCTTCCAGTTCTCCTTCTGGTCACTAATAATCAGTACAGCCATCCTCATTCTTGGAGGCAGTCCAGCAGTGCCTAATCAATCAGTGACTCAATGGGTTTTAATCGTTCTGGTGGCAGTATTCGGGCTGAGTGGTCAGATCCTCGTGGCTATCGCATTGAGTCATGAGGGCGCAGGCAGAGTTGCTGTGACCAGGTCTATGGATATTGTATTGGCATATGTTCTCCAGGTAAACTTACGTAACAAAGTTACATCGCCAATGCTTCGTTCCAGGCATTTACCAATTTTATTTATTTATTTGCCGTTTTTATTAGGTTCTCATATTCCATGAAGTTCCAGACTGGAAGTCAATAATGGGTGCGTTTATGGTGATGATGTGCGTCATCGGCATGGGAGTAGAGGATGTGGTTCACCGCCTTCTTAACAAAGTTCCATAGGCCCCAATCCGCAAGCAGAAAATACGATTCAGCCATTTCGCCAATTCTTTTCCGCCAGAAAAAAAAGAAACAATTTTTATATCGAGTAGACTACCTAAGCCAATCCAAACTTACGTAATGCCAAATTAATTTAAACTAGTTTAGTTAACTTTTAAGTAGCTCAAACTTGAGCATCTAAGACTGTGAACGGTAAACGTTATTACGCAATAAATTGATTTAAAGAGAAAATCCAACAAGTGTGCATATCATTGGAAATGGAGTAAGCAAACTTCCATATAATAAATATTGGTCTATTATGGACATATTAGTGAATAGATCGACAACGTCCATGCTCTGACCAGGATTTCAGTTCGGAAAATTATTAAGGAAGTCGCACGAAACATATATAATGGCTAATTTAATTATTTCCATAAGACATAATATCCTTCTGGTCTTCCTGATTTTAACAACTGTGTCATGTGATACTAACCCCAACCCATATAATCCCGAAGACACAGAGTTGAACGTGGTGTTCAAGTGTTGTAACATTCAGAATAACTACAAACGCATGAAATGTGCTCAGATTGGGGATGACGAGGCCTCGGAGTTCCAAAGCACGCATCAGGGCGTTTGGCAAGTTCCTCTTGGGTTACGTAAATCCGAGCAACAAAACAAGGGTGATCAGAGATTCGAGCTCATGTAAAGAAGACAGATTTTTATGCATAATTACTAATTAGACAGCATTTCTTAACTGTGGAATGATTTTGAGGTAAGAAATAAACAATTGATTTCTTCTGTAGCCTAAAGGAAAGACCTAAATCTAACCGGAAGACAGCCAAGGAGTTTCATCGTATTCACTACCAATCCAAACCTGATCCTGGAGAGAGAGCTCAATCCTTGGAAACTCCATTACAGGGAGATAATGAAACAGTTCTGAGTTCATCTACTCCTCCAAAATTTGACCAGAATGGAACCATGTATTTCGAAAACCGCAGTTATCTCTACAGCCAGTACTGTATCGATAAGTAATTTTCATTTTTTTAAATGCAAAGTATGTAAATGGCTTGAATCAGAGATTCATTTTTATCAGCATTTTATTCATTTTTGCTCCAGACTTGTCCAGGATGGAGAGTACACTTCTCTGGACATTGTTCTCCTAGGAAAGTTTCAAGTTTACGACCTGCTCATCTCCTCCAACGCCCATTATCGGCACGAGGATTGGATCAAGAGTGTCTTCGCAGCTGTCGCTTCACTCTCCTGCCTCTTCACCACGGCCATTCTCGTAATCTACGTGAAGTTGCGTAACTACCTAAGCGTATCTGGCTGGACTGAGTTTGCATACTTCGTCACGCTCTTCATGTTCAACGGCCTCTCAATCATTGGGTTGGTTTACGGACAAGGCAAAGACCAAGATGAGTTGTTCTGTTACATTTTAAGTAATAAAAAAATGGCACAATGCCACCAAAACTATAAGCCAACTAGCCAACACCGCTTTACCCTAATACGGATCAATCGTAATTCTAATGATTTTTTGGGGTTTGTCTGTCCAGGTGCATCTCAGCACTTCTTCCAGATTATGACATATACCAGTTTCTTCATGATTGCTTTTGACGTGTATTGGATGCTGAGGTGAATGAAATGAATAAAAATTGTGCAATATGCCATTTCATTCTTTAACTGATTATCTCAAACAGAAAATGTGACGCTTTTGCCTCATACGGAGAAGAAATCCAAGAAGTATCAAAGTTGAGATTAGCCTTGTACTACGTCTTCATCCTAATCTTCCCAGTGGGTTTGACTGTCTACGGGGTTCTTATTCAAGAGGAACATGTCCATGAGTACAATCAGCATGAAACTTTATCACATTCAGTTTACGACCAGAAGACTTGCTTGCCTCCCTCTTGGAAACTGTCCGAGTATTTACTGTTCACTCTGGAGAGTCTGACATTCATGGAGATCCTCCTTAGTTTGAATCACGTTCTGGCGAGAGTTAGCAAATCCGCCGAATGTGAAGATGCTCCAAGGTACAAAAAATGTGACTTATTGACTTGTATCAGATGCTGCATTAGGGATGAAATGATTTTAATGATTTTTTTGGGTCAGGGTCTCCCTCCTGTCAAACATGTTCTTCTTCTCGTTAGCTTACTGGACTATGGACCTTTTAAAGTTTGCTAGACCAATGCTCATGGAAGAGGAACATGAAGGAGTATACGAGTCCAAAATGGATTCTCAACCTTTCTGGATAATTCTCGATGGAATTGGTTACGCACAAGGTATTTGGGTCTTTGTAGTATTTGCTTTCAATAGGAAAACCCTGAGGGCGTTTAGACTTAAGTCGGGGAGAGATGCTACATTGAAAGGTACATTTCTAACATAATTTTAGTTGAAGAGAGAACATCCATTTATAACGTAACGCAAATAGAACAGGCTAAATATTGTATTTGCGGTGCGTTTTATGGATGCCATTCGATTCTAATGTGGTTTAATGCTTAGAAATTCTTAGACATGCTTGCTGCAGAACTGGCGATAGGATAGGAGACGCCGGTGAAGATCCTGATGAAATGCCAATGTCGCCTTTGATGCAAAACATGAAGTCTAGCAGTATGCGTCGGTCAACAGTTCGACAAAATAATTTGTACTGACATCGAAATGTCGAAATATAATGTTTTCGCTTGAATAAATGCTAGATAATATTTCGTAATAGATTTTTTTTATTTGATTGGGGGCTTATTTAGTTGGTCTTTTTAATTTTGGTGCACCACTTGTGAACGTGGTTAGTATAGCACTGCTTGGTCTAATTGAAGGATTCCCTACCTTTCCTTTGACTCTCTGAATCAATTCATTAGCAACGGTGGCTGTAGGCTTTATGAAAGTGGCTGTAGTGTCACCCCAGGGCCTTACCTTGTCTTCCAGACACTTTTTTATACGTTGCGTTTGTCGATGATATGGATCTTTTGGAAGGCTGCAATTCAAAGTCTCTTCCTCTGACTTTGGGATGAGTTTCACTTTTGGGAGTAGGACTTTCGCTGATTGGGCAGTTTCTGCTTTCTTTTTCTCCCTCAACTGCATAAAAGCTTTTCGTGGAGTAAGCGCTGTGGAACTTTGGATTTGATCATACTTCTGGGGAAGGTTTTCCGTAGTGGTGGAAGTTGAAGTTGGTCTGTCAGTCTTTTCGTTGCCCTCGTCCTTATTTCCTTGCTTCCGGGATATGAACTGTTTGTGGATGGATTCAGTTGGAGATATCCTCGGTGAGAGGACTGTCCTGGATTTCCCCTTATTATCCAGAATGTTTGGGAGGGATGCCTGGAGTTTGTTGTAAATTATTTTTGTTTTAAATCAGTATTAGAATATAATTTAAATCTAACAAATAAAACCTTATTATCCGGCTTTGATACTACCAAACTTTTGGAGAAATATCGGCTACGTGTCAGATTGAGCCAATGCTCTACAAAAATGTTTTTCCATTCCAAAGCATTGGTTTTGTGTAGATCTACTCCATCCGGTTGACCTTGTCCTCGCATATAATCTTGCACATCCTTTTCCGTCACTGCAGCACCCTGCTCGATTTGCTGGAGAGCTTTTAGGGTCGATTCCAGCTCTTGGTCATATTGATCTTCTATCGCCTCTGGAATATCCACAGGAACTAAAGATGACGTTGGTAGTTGTGGTTGGGTGCAATTACTCCCAGTTTTTAGTCCTTCTAGCGGAAGTAGGTTCTTCGCCAACATTATTTCTACTCCAATATGGAGGAATGTAAACAAAAATGAATCTTTGCTAAAAAGTAATTAAAATATTTTCAAATATTTCTGCAGCACCTTTCACTTCCCAGAACACATTCTCCCGTTCCTTATCATCGGTCAATGTATTCAAATTAGCTCTGAGGAAAACTCTCGAAATGTCATTATCTACGGAGGGGCTTTCGGGGCGCAAAATCGGGAGTATTTCTGATATTGACCATTTTTTCACGAACGGTTCCAGCTCACACAGCACCTTAGAGTCTTTCACGACATCCTCCAGTTGACGCTGAGCGCTGTGGATATTAGTTTGGCGATTCATTTCTATTAAAAATTAAACAAAATAAAAAATCGAACAGCTTAGATGCTTATCAGATTCAAGCTCTATACTGGTTTTGGTTTTATACTCTAGTGACCTTCATCTCTGGTATTATTTTTTTAGCGGAAGTTATAATTGATAATTATTTGATCCATGGAAATTTAACTAAATTACTTACAAAATCAATGGCCGTTCCTATTCCGAATTTTACTAACAATATAAATGTCTAACTGTAACTGATTTTCAGTTGAATCTATAATCTTTGCAAGTTTCTACAGCTAAACACAGTTCACCCCAACTGCAGTCCCTTTTGGAAACCTGATTTTGCATATCTTGGTTACTTTTTCGGCTTCCTTAAATAGATAAAATGGTTATCATATCCCACTCATTTTGGCTAATGTTTTTACCAATATTATTAAACGTCAGTCACGTGTCATCCTTGTCATGCAATACGTGCAGTAAAGCGCAATGCCAAGACCCAAAGGAGATCAAAGTTGAAGACTGCCGTGAGGAGTATAAAATGGGACGAACCGCCGAGGGTAATAGTCCTGCGGCTTGTTCTTGGAAGCAGACCAGTAAGTATTGTCACTGCTTTTGTATGTTTATGGCAATTATGGCGCTTAATTTATAGATCCAGAAGTGCGCTGAACTGTTCATATTATTATTTTAAAATTAGAAGAGAAAGTTCTTGAAGCTGGATGTGGCCCTTCCTATGGTTTGGAGGATGGAAAATGTAGAGACGAAACGGACTCTGCAACCAAAGAAGTTTACCAAAGATGTGTTTGCAAGAAGAATAAGTGCAATAAGACAAGATTGAGCGACGCATCTTTGACCTCTCACCCGATAAGCCTTGTTGGTGGCTGCATGATGATGGTACTATTAGCTCAGAGGTTGGCGTAATCAAGTGGACGATTTCTTTCCAGACTCAGCGTCAGTCAGACTTTCGCCAAAATTTCAAATTATGTTTACGATACACCTAACATGAATTAGCATTATTAAAATAAAATAATCATTAAAGCGTAGGAGGTGTAATTATATTACATTATTTATCATCGTATTGAACACTTTTGTGTAGAATTACAATCATACAAAACTACCGCGAAGCTTGATACATTTGTAAAGCATTGTGGGGCATTCTGCGATTAAAACAAATCTTTGCCTAGCGTTGTCTACATCTTCCGACCTTGAACAATTTTGAGCGTTATTATGGAGACGCTGATTGGCTTTGACTTGGCAAGTTTTCAAATATTTTCCAAATGGCGTATACAAACTTTTATCATCAACTACATATTTTTAGGGGTCATCAACCTTTAAAGTACAAAGCATGCAAGGAAGAAGACTACTACGTATGTTTATACACAACGTTCAAGCAAAGTTGTGGGTTATAATATAATAATTGATTAGTTTCTACTAATTTTGTTCAAGAAAGTTAAGTATGACCTCGTGGAAAACCCCATCGACCAAGTGCTTTGTGGAGGATTGTCTCGTTCCATTCATTCTGGGCTTCTGTACGATTCTATTGATCTTCTGGGTAAGGAGCATATTTACTGAAGAGGTTTTCGAGCGGGTTGAAACGTTCCGTGATAAGTCCGGTCAGGTGTACTTAAAACGTCATGGATTGCAAGAAAGACTGGAGGATTTACGGAAGCAAAGTTCCACCCTCGGACTGAGCCAGGTGGCAATGGCAAGCGATGGATTCAAACCTATCCTAATGCGTACCAAAGTCCTCCGGGGGACTGTGGATGTTGTCAAAGATGCCAAAGGGAAAATCATAGGAATCAATGAGTCAGCTGATCCAATAGATCCTGTGGGGGCTATATGGTCCTGGCCGAGATTGGAAAAGATGTCGGAAAGTAACGTCCTGGTTTGGGTTGTCACTCCAACTTACAGGAATCCTTATCAATACGCGGAACTAACGAGGATCGCACAGGCACTATATCCCGCTAGGAAGTTTGTACGCTGGCTGGTTGTTGATGATTCCTCCAAGTCTGAAGACCATCCGAAACATATTACTAGACTCAAACAGTTCCTCAAACCGTTCAAGATCATCTGCTGGGTTTTGAAGTCCAAGCCTAGGGAGAAGAGCCAACAAGTTATGTTCGCTCCAAAAGGAGTGGAGGCAAGAAGGACCGCCATTGCTTTCATTCGAAAGCAGAAATTGAAGGGAGTTGTATACTTTGCTGATGATGACAATGTAATTTAATTGATTTGGCATGCTAAGATTTATCTAATTGAAGTAATTTTATTGCATAATTTTAACCGTTTGGATATTTTTTACTTAGGCTTATGACTCGGACATCTTCAGACAGGTAAATTATTGGAGTAATCCTCCAAATTTAATTTCCAACAAAGTATATGACCTTGACCTTACATTTAGATGCAAAGTACTAAGACAGTATCAGTTTGGCCAACCGGAGCGATCACTCAATGGATCATAAGTGGCCCAGTGGTGAATCAAAGTGGCATCGTGATTGATTTCTTTGATGCTTTCAGTGCGAATAGGAAGTTTCCTCTGGATTTTGCCAGCTTCGCAGTTAATACAAAGTTGCTACTTAAGGTGACTTTAATTTTATATTTTTTTAGTTCAACGTGAATTTAACCTCTCGACCTTGAATTCAAATATATTGAAATCATTGTACTTAGAATAAAAATGCGAACATTCCATGGATTCAGGGGTATGAAGAGACTGTCTTCCTACGTACTCTAAACGTGAGGAAGGAACACTTCCAGCCTTTGGCAGCAAATGCAACTGAGGTTTCTTAAAATAATATTTAAAAATATTACATCTTCTTTAAACTATTACTATCCCTAAAATTAGGTTCTAACGTGGCATACAAAAACACTCAAGGATTATCAACTCCGGGACAACGCAGTTCTTAAGCGACTCCTCCAGCAAAAATCTCACTGGCCTAATCCTGTAAGAAAGCTTCTTGACAAGTATGATTTCCTTTTCGAACGCGTAAAAAAGGAGAACAAAAGTGAACACCACCGGAAGTTCACCAAAATTGACCCACAGGCTGATATTCTTCCGGAACCTACATCTCAACCAAGGTCACCATTTCTGTCCTCAGTACAATCAAGAAACGAATCCATTCAGATTCAGATCAAAGCTCACAACAAGTACGACGAGTACTACAAGGGAAGACTTCCAATTCCAACGTCCAAGTCCAAAAGAAAGCGGACACCAATCCGGAACCGGAGACTAAAATCAAAGAAAAATAGGGCGCAGTTAGAAAGACCTCGTTCACAAGCTGAACAACCAATAGCTGTCTTACGGGAATGAATAAATGAGTAAAGCTAACTTAATTTTATCCTCAGTGTATTTACTAAATGTTTATTATTGCCATTATTCAGTCTATGCAACTTATTAAGAAATAAATACGTTGTTCTAGTGTATCTTAACTGTTAAACCACTAAAAAGTTTGACTATTTTTCCTCTAAACTTTACAAGGTGACCTTAAACTTGGGCTGTGTATCTTGTCCAGTTCATGTAAAATAAATGCTTTAAAGCAGATACAGACCTAGCTTCGCTGAGGTATGAAAGGATTACAAGATCTTTACTGAATCAAAGGGTTAGATTAA
>JAANSQ010000885.1:0-18375 GCA_036850885.1 Lepidocyrtinus dapeste | reverse complement strand
CAACTTTAAATCCTTCATTCCTTCACCAAATTTTTTACATATTTTTTGTGGTTGATGGTATGCCACGCAACAGCAATGCCTCAAACGTCCATGGGCATAGAGACTTAAGACAAAATGTCAATTCGTTCAACAGAAGCCACATAGTCAGTTTCAATGAGAATAGAATTATATTCATATGTTCAATTATTGCCATGCCTATATTATTGATCTTTCTCCTTGGATCACCTCCTATGGCCTACATAGAGGCCTTTACTTTCAGACATCTTACTTGATCTGATAATACATGACCAAAATGACATTTGAATTAAAAGAATGATCAATGATTTCCACAACGTCATGCCATGCTTTATTCGTTGACACTTTCCATTAGAGTCAATTCCTAACAAAAGGCGAAAATCTTTGGGTATTTCCACGAAAAAGAGAATAACAAGGTGAGCGGTGAAATTGCATTTCTTGATCCTTGGTGGTACAATTATATTCGAAACAGAAAATTCAAAACTAGCCTGGGTGTGAATTCGGGCATTTCATAATTAGAGCAGAACCAATGGCAACGTTTCAATGCAATGCGCTTCAGAAAGGCACACTTGTAACGAGGAATTCTCAACGCGAACACTTTTCTTGAAAAGAAATTAATATTGTGACTTTAATGACATTGCTTGCGGGTAAGTAATTTCTCATTAGAATGGAACTGGAGCCTGTAAATTAACTCGAATAAGAAATAATAAAATATTTTCATTTGAAACCCTAATTTATTGTTAAAAAATTACAACCATGTACAGTACGTATCACTTATTTGAATCAATTTTCCTCTTCGTTCTCTATATAGCTGCTCTCTTTTTCTCCGAGATTGTTATCAACGTTGAAACTTCAATACTCAGGAAAGGGTTGGGCTTTAACTTCTAGTCGTTCATTTCCATCTTGGAATATGGTCAAAATCACGGCGGAGTGACTTGGCAGCATTTTCATTTCATTTAATTTAACGCGTCAACGTGGGAGACGCTTTTAAAAGGGTGACGCTAATGGAAAAAAAGGAAACATAGCCTTCCTGGGAATTCGATCGTGTCTGCTGACAAAAAAACTTCCATGTCAAGGGAAGTCATGCATGCATGAGGTAAGATAAAATTCACACGAAAGAGTCTACTTTTGTGTTCTAAAATGACCAGCAAACATTCTCACTCAAACTAAAGTTTAACCTTTCATTTGGCTGGAGAGTTGGGATCTAGAGACAAAATAAACATGAAAGAACTTAAGAAGCATGGGAAAATTTCTGCAAAAAGAGAAAACGATTCAAAGAAACGTACATTTTTACGAATGTAATGATAATAATAACAATAGAATGTTAATGATAGCCTTGAAATATGCATATTAACAGATCCATATATGTAGTTAGGAAACTTGAGCTTGCTCTTTATATAAATGAGAAGTCATTTCCCGTCTTTTTTGTTTAGTAGAAAAAGTTAATTTAAAGAATGCAACTAGAACATAGAGTTCAAATTGGAAAAAATAATTGGCGTGTAAAAAGAAAATTTTAAAACTTGCTAATGCACAATTGTATCCAGCAATGTCAACCTTGCGACAGAATGAAAATATTAGCAGAGAGTTGAAGGAGTCTCACATTTTTACAAAGGAAAGTAAAAGAATTGAATCGATAAGTCTTTGCTCTTTACATTTTGCGGTTTTAAGTTTTTAGGTACAAAGTACAACGTTAGGAAAGTGATTATTTCAGCTTATGTGACATTTGTTTAGTAAGTTGTGTGCATTCTCTTTAAACACTGAAAAAGTTCATAAAAATATATTTATGCGGGGTAAAATTTATCTGAAATAAGGAAACGTGAATAGAAATCTGAACCCATGAATGATCCCATAAAAGGAACGTGACTAAATGTTGCTTAAAAATGTCAAATATTCAAAGTCAAGCCAGAAGTAAAGGAGGATTGTACTCCGTGAAAAATTTATATTGTACAGACATCTCACAGCACAGTTTAATTACCGGTGGAAAATAACAACGAGAGTAAAAACTTGTTCCTGTACACTCAAATCTTTCCTATGACATCAGAAATTAACCGCTTTTGAAAGGGAAAATGTACGCGTGCAGTGACTATTTAACCGCATTTTAAAACTTTCGCAGATACTTTCAATCTACATACTTTCTGCGTTGGGCGTATAGTAGTCTTGATGTTCAGTTGTAATTATAACGTCTCTTCTGTTCCAAAGTACCTGAACATTTTTATGAGCAGATTGATTATGCTGCAGAAGAATCGGTGCAGTAAAGTAAACCTTGAATGTGTTTAATGTACCATTTTAAGGCTACATAAACGAATTCACAGTTTTGACCTGAAAAATTTTCATTTCATTTTACCATTCCCATAAGTTTATTCTGAAATGTAATGCAAAAAGGTGGCGGCGACGCTGCCTCCCTAGTTGGTCACAGAATTGGTCATTTTCATACGGTTTAATGGCCCTATAAATGTAACATTTCAATGGAGCAACGTATACCTTATATTTATACCTATTAACTGCCGCTACACTACAATGGTTTTTTTCTTTAGTTAAAATGGAGTGAGACCAAATGAACAAAGATATCACGTCTCTAGAACAAAAATCAGACCAAAGAGGTGCATTTGCTATTCAGTTTCATCGAACCGAAGACTCTTAAATGTACAACGGATTACATTTTTCAAGAAAAAAGTTCTCTTGGGGTCTCTTGCTAGTGGTACAACCGGTGACATTTATGTTGCACCGTTGAACCTCCTGGTCTCAACCAGAATTCAAGGATAAAAATTATGTCGCGTCCTGTTATACTCTGTTCCGCATGAATTAATACTAATCCATTGGAAATAATCTTTAGAGGATTTTATAATTTTTTTGCTACATGTTTCTAAACATTGAACGGTAACAATTTCACTTACAAGTTTTAGCTGACTAAAAGTTTTAAAAAGTTTACTAACAACCGTCTGTAATTTTGAACAAGCGAACAGCAAAGTTTCATTTTAAATTCATTAAAAGCCGACTAGAGATTCTTTTAAATTCAAAATGAGTTTTGGTTTGTTATGGTCAGCAAGTTTGCTAATTAACCTTCATAGTTTGACGCGCTCAAGCCTCAATTTTCTCACAGTATTATCTCTATAGCCTTTTAAAATCTAGCCTGGAGGTTTTCTTTGCTATCTACGAGATGCTATAAGTTGCACCGTAAGATAATGCATTTACACTATAATGTACATCTAAAAATGAGAAAATCTGCCGGGCGGGAGGTTTCAAACTTTTTGAATATTCATTTAGGTGAACAGAAATCTACCGCTTTTGTGTTTAGCGTAATGTCTATTGTTTATCAAAGTGTTTAGAGGGTTGAACTCTTGAGGGTGGGACTCTCTTATCTCTACAAATATTTCTTAGCATTTTTACTAATGGCCCGTGATCCATGTCGAATAGAGAAAAAAATAACTGTGCTTTGCAATTATTTGAATTGTACAAGACCTCGTGGAGTAAAGAATGAGAAAAACTACTAAGAATGAGAAAAACTACTTAAATTAACTTCATTGTGATAATACTAATTATTCAAGAGCATGGATTCATGTGAAATAACTATATTAGTTTGTGTTTTTGATCATTCAGAAAAAAGAAGACCGTTCTGTTGTAGATGATTGAAGTATCATTCGGATTTTCCGAATATTGAAATCATTTCACAACTTCCAAAAAATAATAATCCCATACAATTTTATTGGCGGTAGAAGAGGCACAGGCGTAGAAAATTACATTCAAAGGAATCTAATTATTGCCGCATCAACGTCAATTGGAAAAGAATAAGTATCCATTTGTAGAGCAACAACCCGTTATAATACAAACACCAGTTATGATTACTGGCGACTTGCAGAGAAAAAGTTCATCAATTTCTATTTCCCGTTGCGCATATCCATCCTCCTTCTTTTAAAATTGAATAAAAACACAAGATCATGAAAAAGCAGTAACGTCCAACCAAAAAAATAATCTTTGAATGTTTTGAAACAGAGAAAGCACGTCGTGTTCACACGCGAAATCTCATTCAAAATCAGCTTTTTAAGCAGCATAAAAAACATAATTTGACAAACGAGACAAGTATCAGAACAGACCACAATGCTAAAGCCTGTTTTTATTTCGCATGGTACACTCAAAGCAATATGTCGTACAGTCATGTACAAGAGATAAACTTCCTTCAGTAAAAAAATGAATTCTAGGAAGAACAAGCGTCTCAGTTAGATAAGCCTCGATAGAATAATTGTAATTGTGCAAGCACCAAAATGCTAGCGCTTCTTTTTCATTCATTTTGTTTGTTGATGATCCTCAGTCCTACTTCCGAGGTAAAGCATATAGTACCAGTATTTGCAACTGTATTATATTTTACATTTTATTATGTCATCTCATTTCCAGCGACACACGCAGATACAAAGACACAGTTAGAGCAATGACCCTAGGGACGGTAAAAGAGAACGACAACCGAAAGTATCGCTGAGTAAAAAGGCCAGAACGATTATATGAATATTTGTACTCGTTTTAGCATTAGCAAAAACAAAATTGTAACTGTGAGTCGACTCTCACAAGGGGAAAAAATGTTGGTAGTTGTTACATCAGTAGAAACTACAAGATTTTGAAATTACAATTTGATAAAACAAGTCATTTCGTTTCATTCATTTTCCTACGTTTTATTACGCCTACATTAGACTTAAATATGGAGATGGGGCACGACGATACTATTACAATTATTACAACATCACGTCTCCTCCATTCCCTGTGAGTGATACCCTTAATTCATATTTTACAACTTTTATATTTTTATGAGGAAAACAAAACGGTAGCCCGAATGCACTGAGAATGTGTACGTCTTTCAAATCAGCTTACATTTAGTAATAAGCTTGACATATTGCACATAACTGCTTCCTCTCTTCTAAGTTCTTCTATGTGCCTCAGTATTTTTTAATCTTCTCAGTCCATCTTATATCTCAGACCTGCAAGTTGCATTTTGCCTGTGGAGTATAGGTATCCTAGCATTCTAGCTTGACTCCCTTCATACATGTAATTTGTCGTTGCAGTGCATCGCCGTGTCGTTGTCGTGTTGCTTTATGCGTGCTCATTTACTGACTTTCGGTATAGTCTTTTGCGAGAACATGAACTTTAAGTTTGTAATGTAATTTATGTTTAATGATCACGGCATGGTTTGACCATCACATAAAAGTTTAGCTTTGCAATGGTCTCCAATTGGCAATATAGTCTCCTGAACTATCAGTTTGTATCCTGAGAAACTGTACTCGGCTTGTGACAGACAAAAAGGGAGAAATAGGGTTTACACATAGATTCTATTTTGGTGATGACATGGCGAAAATGAAATACCATAGATTTTCCAAAAGCAAATCGCATTCCGTCATTTTCCGATTTTTCTTCGGCCATATGTAACTTTTAATATGAGTCATGTCATGGATAAATTGAAACGCAATTCATGCCATACAATCAGCAGTAATTAAAGTACAATACACTTTTCATAAAATGCAAATTAAGCCGGTTTTCGCTACTTTTAATTGTGTATCAATGCATTAAATGAAAATATTCACGGCACCCCCATTCACATTTTCACACGACAGGTGTTTCTAGTCATTTTCTGGCTCCAAGTAGCTTTCTGCTGGTATCTAACTACAACATTATCCATTTCACCATATAAAATTAGGCATATAAACTTACTTCTTGCTCAGCAATTAAATTTCCGTGTGAATTTTCATTCAGCTGAAAAGTAAATTGTTTTGTATCTAAAAACATCAGCAACAACCTAGACCAGTCTATGCTCACTGTGTTCCATAAAGTCGCCCAGAGCAAGCTACTGAATCATGGTGATGATGATGTTTAGATGATTCACATAAAAAATGAGTGTCTTCCGTTCCCAAAAGTACCTACCTAATCATCATCTCATTGGTACAACCACCTTTTTTGTACCATGGACGGAAAAGCAGTATCATTTGGTATCGTGCTGGGTACAAATAAAAACAAAGTTTTTTAGTAGGTACTCCCAAAGAACTGACAAGAGGCACAGGGTAGAGTCAGGAGGAAAATAGTTTACTTTTATGTACTTGATTTGTTCATAAATTGCGAGTATTTATGGTACAGGTGGAAGTACAAGAAATCTCAATGGAAAAGGAAAAGGATGTTGTAAGCTTCTTTTATTTTGATTTGTTTTTAATTCTAAGGAAAACAAACAAAACGCATTATATAAAAAGTGTAACCAATTTTGTTTTCGACTCTCACTACTTAAAATGCATAATATTAAGTCACTCATGCACCTGATGTATCTTCATAAAATCACGAATGTAGTGACATGATTCTAGAGTCCAAAAGTCCTAGAATTTTTAGTACCAAGTAAAGAGTAAAGTTATAGAGATTGAATGTAATTTATATTCTATCTTAATATGATCGCCGTGATAAAGTTAGCGCGTGAGATTTTCTTCCATTAAAACCCGCCATACGCCATTTTGTATTCTCAAACATTATTTTACTTCCCTCAAACTGCACAAAGCATAAAAATGATTTTAGTAACAAAAATAGCAAAAAAAGAAGAGTGCGACTTAAGCATTTCCTTACTTTAACGGATTGTATACGAGTCATCTTCGAATTAAACCATTATAAATTTAGTCAAAGGATTTACTAACGAGGTCCTGTGTCTCATTCTATTGTGTCACTTTTTTGCAAATCTTTTTTCATACAGAACCATACATTTTTTTATCAAAAGGAACTGTTTCAACTAACAAGATTTTGATTTCCTTTTTTGAAAAAGCTCTTTTGAAAGAAGAGCGATGATGGTAGCTACAAGCTACATCATAGAAATGGGTTACGCAAGCTGTATTACGTATGTATGTATACTCATTATTTATCTTTAAGAAGATTTCTACAGCCATTAACGTTAAAAATCATCTACTGATGTGATGAACAACATGAGACGGAACCATTCCGGTGGAACATCTTACCTTTGCCATTGAACTAGTATGTTTTTCAATGGAGGTTTGTTGTATTTGAGAAGAAATGTTACGCTTCGCTGACAGCTAGTTCTTAATACAAATGCACCATACTCTGTACAAGATGATAGAAGTGCATTTAGATTAAAGTATAAAAGACATTCCAACTTTTGATGTAGTAGAGACACGTCAAATAATCATTAAATTAATAGCATTGTGATAATATCGCATTAAACTCGAAAGGATTCAATAATCGTAATAACTTCAACGCATTTAGCAAATGCACTGCAGGTGGCTGGTACTAGTAATACTTATAATGATTAATGATTAAGTCGCACACTCACACCTAGATCCAAATTATACGTTAACAGGAGCAAAAGGAAATGTCAAAATGGTATGATACGAAGTATTCAGTTCATCTCGATACAATCCATAACAACAAAGATTCTGAGTGCTCCTCTTTATGTACAACGTTTTGCACTGATTTATGTTGCATCACATGAATTGAATCACTGTTAAATGATGACAAGGCGATAAGGAATCTTTTATCGTGAACGAAAACGATATTAAACCATTTATATCTGTCTTTTAACTTTCTATCTCAATTTAACCAAGATGATACTGATCCCTTCATGCGAACACTAAACATGATGATAATCAATTGTTTTTGGCATCCTCATCATCCAGCCTGTCCTCAATGTGAAGCATATGAAAATAAATATTTCTTCACGCCTTTACATCGCGAATAACAAGATACAGCTTTGTAGTTTTCTAGCCTAGTCACAACAAATTGATAAAATGGCCCATCCCAGGTGGATTTTTCAGTAAAAATTCCATCCTGTACAGTTTCATCTATAGGTATACATGAATAGCACCATTTTCTTTAAATCACAGCAATCTAAGCAAAATTACAGGGGAATAAGTTGTTAACAAAATTTCAATTCTATTGTTTCAATTTTACATACGCAATACTCTCATTCTCTTCAGGAATTTATTCCATCTTAATATTACAATTCGTCATTCATCCTAACAGAAATGAACATTTTTTGGCGTATTAATACAATGATAAATACATAGCTTCTGTCAAACTACGTAGTGGCGGCAGAAAAATCAGGTTTTTCAATTTTTCATAGGCTGATCCATCAATAATAAAAAAAATTTGTATGATTTGATAACATTTTAATACCACTGGTTCATCTTTTATTTAAAATATAACTATTTTCACAGGAGGAAAAAAGCGAGTTCCAAAGTTATATAGTTATTTTTTTTGCAATAATAGAGAGTATGAGTTATACATGGGATATTTTCACTATAGATAATGAATGTTGATGGTTGAATAATAAAAGCAAAGGCCAAGAGTAATCTTTCTTTGAGAAAAGTTGATCAAGTGGGCAGAGTTTTACTAAACTATGCACTTTCTCAGACTTTTTTCTGTATACATTTCAAGTAGTTAATAATATCCAAGTGATTTGTATGAACGTGGGAAATCAGCATTTTTTCCTTAGGGGCTTTTTTATTGTAGTCTCACGACTAAGTGATCCTGGTAGTGGTACCGAGGAATCCGATCTTTTAGGGAAATAGTATTATGAATGTAGTAATTCACAACTTTTTTTTCTACGCCAAACTTTTAATAAGATTTTTTCCTCTCTCTTCTTGAAAATATAAAAGAAGAGGAAACGAAAAAAAAAATTAGTCAACTTTGGGACAATAAAAACTCCAAAGAGTATACGCCGCAGTAAGAAGAAAAAAGTGGAGTTGTTCGATCTTAAGTACGAGAATGCGAGAAACTTTGCTCTGTATGAATCTACAAGTATGCCAGTTCACAGGAGAAGTCTACTAAATTATATTATTGCAGATAGAGACAAATTTTGATACAATTTCGAGGCAATAAAAACTCCCATTGGTGATGATGATCATCATCAGAATTGCAAAGAAGTGAAAAGTATAAGCATTCTTAGATTCTTTAATGGTCCCGGTCCTTTTTCACTTTATGTTGATGGATCTTGCAGAAAAAAAAATTGCAAAAATGTGATTGCTACAAAGACCCTAGTTTTTTTATCACTTCCACAGGCATACTACTTTACTTACTCAGATAGACAAAAAAAATCAGGTTTTTTTTTCTCTCAAAGAAAAAAATAAAAAACTTCGTGCTATACACTACTGTTCACTTTTTTCGTTAGGAGTCCATTAAATATTAAACACATGTAAAGTAAAGTGCAAAAAATATTTCGTTTATACTGAGTTACGTACAGTTTTCTTTTTGGAAGAGACTCTATATGGCTGACTGGTTCTTGTTTACAATTTTTTCATCTCCTTTGACTGCAGGGGCAAAGGCATTTGCAAAGTTATTTAAATTTCACGAAAGCCAAATAAATTGTTAAATGGCTCTGCTTCAACTATTCCTTTTGTTCTGTGATCATTGCTCATTAAAAAGTTTTTAACAAAACGTGTGCATCCTGTGAAAAGACCTATTAGACTAATGGCAAAAGTCGTGGACCAACCAGGTCATGGTTCAATCATACTCATATATATTACAAACTAACCAATTACGAACTGATTCACGATTTTGTTCAAATGTCCGTCAAATTCAATCCCAAAATGTATTTTCCACTTTCAAGTAAAAATGCAAAGGTTTATTGCAGAAGCGGATGTTTTCGTCTAGTAAAAGTTGGCACTTTTGGGCTATATTTTCTCTAATTCAACCAGAACTGTGATGTACTCTCTTTTTTCGTGAAAAATCACGGTCCGCCTTTTTACTTCAGAGTTCATATTTGTTTTAATGATGTTGATCTAGACAACAGATAGAGTTCATTGAAGAGGCGCAGCACAAAGCAAGGAAATTAAATACGTAGCTTGAGGATGAAAATTATCTAAAAAGATATCAAAGAAATCAAAAACTTTTAGTCTGACAAACAAAAATTTAGATGACTTTGCAAACTAGGCGTGACAATCACGTACCAACGGAGTACTTGATATCTGATACTTTTTATCTTATTTTGTGGCTTTTCTCTATTCGTCTTCCTTTATTATTTCCATACGTCATATAGTATTTGTTTACCATTCGAAGATGGCAGTGGTCATGTTGATTTCCTACAGTGCAATATTTTTGCAACAACCTACTCGAATAAATATACGATTTGAATGACTCATAAAAATACCTATAAAGTAATCAAAAAAGAAAGCAGATGTGGTGGCGAATTGTTGGATTACGGTGGTAAATCTTCAAGTGATCATGATTCTCAGAATTTACATGCTGCGCACTATTTCAATACTGACTTCCTTTATGTATGCATGTACTCCTACGAATTTTTAAAACAATTTGCTCAATGGTATAATATCATTTTATAAATGGGTATACGTAAACAGGAAAAAGTTGATTAACATATTCCTCAAAATTAAATGCTTGTAGGACTTCATCATCACGACTCATCAACCTGTCATTCACTTTTCAAATTAATGTATATCTGATAGATATTTTGTGAATGTAAATAAATGCTTTGTATTTGTATTATCTAAACTCTTAAATTGCATGAGCAAAAGTCATTGGGTAAACGTATTCTATTTCACATCATGATTGACCAAAAATTTGCACAAATACAACACGCAAATGTACATTCATCGAGCAGCCACAAAAATGTCAAAAATTTAGAAACCTTCGTTTTGCTTTACTTTGTATTGTTTTTGGAATTCGGATAGGCAAACTTCTCATTGAACTTAGAAAAGAGTCATAACTACTGCGGTAGGAGCTCATGAATAACACGTGCATAGAATGAACTTGAACATGAAATCAGAAGCACCGGAAATGAAAGGAAAATTCGTTTCCTCTAATACATCTCATTGTTAGAACTTGATTGCAAAAAAAGCTTCAGGCAACTGTTTCAAAACTCTGATGGAGTTTGTCCAACTAGATAGTTTTAGAAAAATGGATAAAATATCCAACTCTGCACATGTCGTCCTGTAGCAACTAGTGTAGAAGAAATGTTGTAATATCCAAGAATCTTGAGACCAAGTCCAAGCAATGAATCTGAATTTTACTTTTAAAAAGAAACCCCTTCATTTATGACCATAATATTATGGTTTTGTTTGCGGCTATGCGGCCAAGGTACATAAAATTTTGAGTTGCTTCGGAATAAAAAATGATAATCGAAAAGACAGGAAATTTGGGTTACGAAACTTGAGATAAACCTAAGAGATAAATACTTATATGGGAGTGTTCGCTCACGGGAATTTATATTTCTACATGAGCCAGAGCAACTATTTGTAGCTCTCGGTGAAACATTTTATGTTCTAAGATGGTCCAACTCATTGTTGCTCTTTCAATAGGCCTATATAACTTTTTACTTTCTGGCTGACTTCAACTTCCTCTGTTCTTTCTTTTCTGTTGTTCTAATCGCTTGCTCGTGTCATCCTAAGTAGTTTATGCAAACTCAGCTTTCAACCGAAGCTATTCTTGTAATACATTCTCCATTTTACCTGTGGCAGAGGAAATACACTAGTTGTCCCAGAAAACTAAAAGACGAGCAACATAAAATTTGTCTACAAAGCATAGTTTCTGTTACCGAAAAAATGTAAACGTTGAGCTGGAACTGAGCCATTATTTCCAGATAATATATCTGTGACTGACTAAGCCTTGTGGAAAAGTAAAAGTGGAGTAGTCCAAATGAAGAAAACGTGCTATGCGGGTTTATCGGAGAGAAAAAGAAAGTTCGAGACGCTTTTAAGGTGGTGGTGGGTGAGGTTTCGTCTTTACTTTTCCCCTTTGTCCTACACTCAACTTGGCTTGTGGTAGAATCATAAAAAATCGAAAAAATACGATGATTTGGTACGTAAAGAAAGCAAGTCTACACGATTTTGCAAAGATTGCCGTTTTCGTGCTGACTTTACCCTCAAATGGTTTTTTAAAACGCATTTTAAACTCTTACCCATGTATGCAAAGTTCATGAGAAAACAAGTTTTATTTTGAAAATGAGATGATAGAAAATGCAGTTTTTCTCAGTTAAGATGATATGTTAGTGCCCTGCATGATATCCCTCTTATTTAAGTATTTTCTAGTTCAAACGAAAAACAATCTAGCATACACCTGTACTCTGGTCCGTTAATTGCTACAAAAAGTGCAACAAAGTATACGCAACAGAAGAAATCTACTCCTCTTGCCTCTTTCTTCGTGCATCCTAAAGCTGGCCAAGTTTTATAGCGAAAAAACGCTAATTAATTGTCAGGGCGTAGATTTTCGTAGAGACTCCCCTGAAAACAAGTCAAGTGAACCGTGATCGCCATCATCTTGCAGTTTCAATCGGTTCGTTTTTTGGCTACTCTTCTTCTTGTTAAGAAAAAATGTTGCTTCGGTATTTATACTTTATCTACAGTTTTAGGGTGACGTGATGGTGAAATGGTGATGGTGGCAAGCAAACATTGACCAACTTTTTCAAATGCAACCTACATTGCTCAAAGATGAATGTCAGCGGGGATGTTGTAAATATGTGCTGAGCTATAGCTAATACTCATCGCAACACGATAGGCCAAACAATAAGACTTGATCTTTCCTACACGAAAGAGTGAGGTATGAAAAATGTCAAGCTGATCTCGTAAATCCTCCGAAAAGGTGAGGCTACCACGTTATTTATTGGCTGATTAAATCAAATTTTAGTGAGGTACCCTTTGAAAGTGTAAAATTTCACAAGACTTTTGAAGGGACTTTCAACTAAATGGTTTGGATGCTTACCTGAAAAAATGTCTATGAAACTATATGAAAGATGAGTCAGCTCTTTAAATATGATTTAAATTGGTTCAAAATAAGAACTAAAGGAAAGCTTAAGGCGGTATAATAGATGCCATTGGTCAGCCAAAAAATTCAATTGGATAAATTTTCTGAATAAGATCATAACCATACGACTTCACAAGGATCAAACAAATTTGGATCAAGGGTCATACCTTCTTTGCCCTTTCTGGATAAAAATTATGTATACGTAGCTTTTGATCAATTCAGTATTCAGGATCAATAAAGGGCACTGAGTCAATTTAAAAAGGTCACTTACAGATAAAGTCCCAAAAATCCAACAGCGTTAACGAACTGAATTCATGTAAAATCTACTAGTCCGTTTATCACAAACACAAAAACATTTGGCTTGACCCTAAAAAGCGTCTTCAAGTCTGCAAACAAACCACCGAACCAAACTTTATTCGTCCTCGGATTCCAAAAGCCCATAAGCACTTCCACTTGATTGCATAATCGAGCCTGTAAAGCTTTCTCTATGTCACAAGTCAAATTCACTATAGGCATTTACTGATGTTTGATCTACAAAGTCACTGGAATTCCAGCGAATAAAACTCTTCAAACCATTCGTTTTTGACATGTACCGGTAGCTGTAAAAAGAAGACTTAGAAGACAGTACACTGCGTAAGGTAAAAAGTAACGCAACTCCTTACTCACGGTTGGCTCGTCTTGGCAGTTGCGCTTGTCTTCACACCAGCGCACAAATTCCTAGTGTTCTTCACTACACCTGTCTCGAAAGACAACTAACAAAAATATCATTCATGATATTGCTGACTCAGAGACTACACGGCAACTTTACTCTCGCACACATCAAGAGCAATCACGAAACGTTTCTAGTATGCATGAAATGAGCTAAGGTATTATATTGACTAGGGTCTTAGCTTCTCATAAAAACTTCATACGAATCTCATTCAATTCTTTGTATGCAAACAAAAACCTACCACCACCACAACGGAACGAAAATGAAATAAATGCCTTTACCGACCGAAACCATACGCAACAATAAAAATAAGCGTCTATTCTCTAAAGCTCCCTTATAAGTCCGATCTAGCATCCTAACATCTAAGTAATGTGATATAAAAAGTCGATTTATACCTTTGTTGTCCATCCTCTAGGTAAAATGCATAAGTGCCAGTGTACTCTTGAATTTTTAAGGAGTTGGTTAAGTTCCACGCGCATTGTATTGTTAGACGTACTGACGTGAGCAAAAAATGACAACTATCAAGCCCCAAAACTAGAATAATAAAGTCAGCACAGTGAGCTCAAGTTAAGAATGACTTTTGGTTTATGTATTTTTCATTCTCACGCTAACAGATCTTCACCAACCCATCTGAAGAAATAGCATTCGTGAATAAAATGATATGGTACGGTCTCAAGCGATCATCATCATGGCATCAAATCAACAGCGCAGTGATGAAATGAATTAAGATGCACGTAATAATGTCTACACGTTATCTGGTAAGAAAGGTACATGTATATTTGCGTCTTAACTCATTTTACAAACAGGTATGGGCAACTCTTCTTGGCCGTCTTGGAGGAAAAGAGTAAAATATTGGTGTATGGACTTCTGCCCACCGTTAAGTGTTTGCGTGAAGGTACGTAATTCGGATGCTTGATGAATGACGGAATGATGATATGCTTTTATTTAAGTTGGTTCAAATAGGATAGGAACTATATCTCTAGAAAATTTGAATTTCATTAGATCATGGAGGATCACAAGTCATAAAAGGAATTTTACGATAAGATTTAAAAACCCATAAAATAATATTACACTCCAGGCACCGCCAAGAAAAGAAAGCCACCTGTACTGACGATTTTTTCATATGACTCATTCCATACATTTCTAAGAATTCCTATAAATAAAAATTCTGATTTAGTTTGACATAGTAAACTTTTAAAATTGCATGGGTCAGCCTTACGCATCTATACAGTAATTTCAGTAAGAATACACCTGCAACCTGCAAAAGAGATGCAACTCAATTTGTCTATTGTCATCAGTTTTAGCTTACCAACCTCTATTTCCCAATGTCTTCCAAGGTCTTGCATGCAACATAAAGAATTCTTCCTTTTTTAAATTGTAATTGTAACCCACTGAGAATTCAAGACAGTTGTGCGTGACACATGCTACTTTTCATTTACCTACTCGTCAGAACTCTCTTGGGGAAATGGTTTATAGGCTCTTTTGCATAAGCGTCGTATATTCCCACAGCTCATTACCATTCGAATCCAGATGAATGTCTTCTTCATTTCTTTTTAGTCCAAGGAACAATTCGGTATTTTCCAGAAAAGTTTTAGCGTTTCAACAACTCAACGATCTGTTGCATTTTTTACTATGAATTCGGAGTGCATATTTGTACACAGACAATCACGTAATCTATCGTACTTAATATAACTCGTAAATAATGAAAATGTAACAACGTCGTCGAAGTTCACAAGGTGAGAGTGAGGTAATCACAAGCTTTGAAACATAAGTAATGTACCTAAAATCGTACGAGGAAGGATGTATTTTAAAAACTATTTCCCTGATAGATTTAGGAAATGCCGTACATGGATAATAAGCGTATTTAAATGCGGCATCTATTTTAATTTAATGACTCCCAAGAAGTAGAGTGCCATGCATGCGTAAGGTGCTTCTATTATTCAAGCAGAAGCTAAGACTGAGCTATTAATGTCCGGCGCTAATAAACCCACTTTACAACGTACGCTTAATTTGATCCACATTCACATTATTACATCTAAGAAAACAGGAAACCAGCCATGAAAGAAGCAAGGAGTAAAAAAAACTTGCCATTCTTCATTTCACTTCTGTTAGCGAGAAAAATTTATAGAATGTGAGGTGTGAGCAATTGTACCCATTATAGTTTTCAGCAATTATAAAAAGGCGATTGTAATTTATGGCTCAAGGTATCTAATACGAGAGCAGCATACAACCGAGTGTATTTTTATGAGACGCTGATGGTAACAAGCGAAAGTTGACAATGTTTATGAGTAATATGTACGTTCTATTTTTATAGAGTCTAATGCATGAGAAAATCCTTTTAGATTTTTTGTGTAAGACTTATTCTAGAGGTTACTCAGTAATTAAATGACAAATTATAGGCTTTACTAATCGTTAAGAATTAATGCGATAATTATTAGCTAGGGCGCAGTATAATTGGGACTAGCCTTATAAAATTGATGTTGATCATCAGATAAAATTAAAGGATTACGAATGAGTTTGATTAAATTAAATTTATGATTATACTTTTCATTCAGATGTGCCGATGATTACAATTACAGTTCCAAATCTGAATCTAGCTCAAGGATATGTAGTCGTAACTGATTTACGAGAGAAACATGAGTCCTTCGAGATGATGATAAGTTCTTTGAGAAGTTTTCATATGGATAGATTACCTTGCTTTCGTCGTCATCCTAACATAACTCATTAACTTCATTAAATATAATCCTTAAGACGGGGTGATTTTATACATGCTTAAAAGCATAATGAAATACCAACGACTCCAAAGTGTTTGACAGAAACGAAGTTCTTGGAATGTAATGTCTTTCAATTAATTTTTAAATATGGATAAGAAAAACCCCAAGAATGGATCTCCTGGCGCTCCAGATGATCCAAGTAAACCATCCGGATCAACTAAACCCAATCAGGGAAAAACGGTATTACCAGACTCTCCAGTGGAGACTAAGAAGCAAGTGACGCCTAAAGGGAAAGGTATTGAAACGAAGGTGTTCGATTCTGTTGACGAACTTACGAATAAATGTAGCGACTCCCGCAGCGATTCCTCATTCCAGCGCAAAAGTAAAAGGTAATGTAACGGATGAGCCTAACTCACCGATTCCTGCAACGTCTAGGAGTGATAATACGGCACCGAAAAGTATGGCAGAATTATCTGCAACCAATCCGAGATTGCAAATACCCCAAAATGAAACGGGGAAAGGTATGGGACCTTCGAGTTCCCCAGCGGAATCGCAACAAGGGGAAAAGNTACCCCAAAATGAAACGGGGAAAGGTATGGGACCTTTGGGGTTACCAGCGGAATCCGAACAAGGGGAAAAGAATAGTGGCAGGATAAGTCCAGTTCCTGTAAAAGGAGTAACTGAGACAATGAGTGGGAATACTGGAAATGCTTCTAAGCCTTCACGATCATTAGCCGAAGATAAACATGATTTTACTAAGCCAAGTCCCAAAGATTTACTTGATGGAGACTTCGTCCTTTCAATGCCAGATGAAGAAAAAGCTCAGCGGACCTCTGTAATTAAACTCCAGTACGTCTAAAATGGAACAAAATAAGTTAGATATGCCTGGCGTTTCTCCTGTACCCAAGAGTATGGCTTCCACGTCCCAGGAAGGTAAATCGCAGGGAAAGCCCGGGTCGCAAGTAGACGAAGGAATTGCTTCGGCAGAAACCAAAAGGAATGACGCGGCTACTGGAGGCGGTTTCCTGACTAGATTATTTCATCCTTTTGGAAACAAAGAAGAAAACCCATCTACAGCTTCACCAACTGGAAAGCGAGTTTCAGGAGAACCTAACCAGCCATCTTTGTCCAAACCAACTCCTCAGCAGACAAATGAAGTTAGCTCCAATCAAGAGCAGCGATCCCCATCTCGAGATAAAAAGGAGTCTACGTTAGCGTCTGAACCTTTAAACCAACCAAGACAAGGGGTAAATGAGGAAAGTTCACACAAGACTACATCCCTACTCTCAAGATCTCAAGAAAAAGAGGAGACAGACTTCTCTCGTAAATCCGAATCTCAGAAGCCAACAGCACCAAGTAGGGGTGGCTTTTTTGCAAGCCTGTTTCATCCTTCCGCAGATGATGAAAACGAAACAAAAGCGGAGAGGTCTAAATCTAAAATGCAGCGATCCCCATCTCGAGATAAAAAGGAGTCTACGTTAGCGTCTGAACCTTTAGACCAACTAAGACGAGGGGTAAATGAGGAAGGTTCAGACAATACTACATCCCTACCCTCAAGATCTCAAGAAAAAGAGGAGACAGACTTCCCTCGTAAATCCGAATCTCAGAAACCAGCAGCAGCCCGTGGGGGTGGCTTTTTTACAAGCCTGTTTCATCATTCCGCAGATGATGAAAACGAAACAAAAGCGGAGAGGTCTAAATCTAAAACTGCAACCCTCCAAAATGAAGGTGAACTTACCGTCTTGATGCCACCTAAGGAAAAGACGCCGGGGCCATCAACTACCAAAGCAAATCAACAGCAACAGCCCGAACTCCAAAGGGGAAGAGAAATCGTAGTGCCAGAAACACCGGTGGGAACCAAAGAACGTAAAACAGACAGTGGTAACATCATCAAAACTAAGGAATTTTACCCGGGGGGAAATATAAAAATAAATGTTCAGACTACGACAGCAGGAGAAAAAACCGAATCCACTGGACAAAAGATACCCACATCATCTGTTCCTCCACCTGAAGGAGTCGTTTCCGTTTTGATGCCACCCAAGGAAAAAGCAGCTCCTAGTGCAAAGACAAGTCAACAGCCACAATCAGAACTTAGAAAAGAACAAGCAGCAACGACAGTTAAGGCTACGCCAGTAAAACCCGAGAAGCAGACTACTGGAACTGGAGGAGGTTTCCTGACAAAGTTAATTCACCCCACTGGAAAAAGGAAATCGGACGCAA